>JAVYIG010005836.1:0-128966 GCA_035222895.1 Strongylocentrotus droebachiensis
CCCACCCCCGGTCCATAGTGGCAGTATCTAAATACACGCTATGTTGAAAGAGAGAATAATAAATTATGCTGGTGTTTCCCTTTGAATTATTTTATTTTGTGCAGTGAGATTATTGAATTAAAGTGTTTGTGATACGTTCTGGTTAATTTTGTTGAAGAGGAAGGATTTCTTCGGAATTAAAATGCGTACGATATTCCTACCACTGCGTTCGTTCCGTTAAATAACATCTCGTTTATTACAATACACGTCCAGTGGCATCTGTTTGATTCTGAAACTCTACTGAACATGATAATCACTGGTCTACTGGAGTGTTGGATAGGTTGAATATATACAGCCTCTCCGGTGTACAGAAGCCTAGTTCTCCTGATTGGAACTGCTGAAGGTAGTACCAATGTCTCTCAGACTTCCCAATCTTGTGATCAGAGATGAGGGTCCTGACGTGTTCCAGCTTGCTGGTGTACTCATCAATATTGAGCAACCCTTCCCCAACACTTACGGAGGCAATCAGGACTGAATTACCTTTAGTCACACTAGCGAAAAGCCTATGGCCACTCGAACTGACTACCTTATGTTTTACATCACCCTTTTTGTCAATACGTCATTATCGTGTTGTTACCCTGCCTAACGATCAATGAATCACCATAACTAGTGATTTGCTGAGATATATATCCATTGCATGGTATCTCCCTGATCGCCTTCCTGCCTGTTGGTGAGAAAACCTGGATCTTCTTGGCTTTCGAGTAGCTGACATAAATCAGATCATTACTGTCTACTGTGAGACCACCAATCCCACCTTCACTGTAATTTAGAGTTTTGAATGTCAGACCCAGCTTCACATACCCCGAATGTGTACAAGGACATGTTGTTAACTATATCAAGTACAACACACCGATCATCAGAGAGGAATTCTGCCACACGGATTTTGATACTCTTGAGGACTGTTTCCTGCAGCTGACCAACAACAGAGAAGATATCGATTCCACCTGTGTTGTATCCCACTGCCATCCTACCATTTTGTGTAGGAGCCATCGCATTCATATCGTCTTTTTTTTTGAGAGTGCGACATTGCATATCGACTCGCATTTTACGAACCGGAGTTCACCCGTGGATAATTGATCAGGATGGCTGCTTGATGTAAAAGTCAGTTCCTCTGCACGGTTAGCTACATCACTAGCAAGCTTCTCCTTTGGATCATCCTGATCTAGTACATTCTTCAATTTACCAGACAGTGAATGACGAATAGCAACAACGTCCCCTTCTAGAGGGGCTTTCAAATTCTTACTCGCCAAATCACTCGCACTCTCAATACCGGTAACCAACCTCTCATCGGCAACTTTCATCTTCTTTAAACTTTCGCATAATTTCTCTTTCTCAGAATCTAGTTGCTTGTTCAATGTCACATTCCTCTCCTCTATTTCGCTGATTGCTTCTTCGCATGTCTTTTTTATTTTAGCTCTTTCTCCGTCGATGTGATCGTTGACACGTTTCAGCTGATTATCAACACATGTCATGTGATTCTTGACAGTTGTAGCTTTGGTCTTACCCAGGGCCTGTAGGGATTCAATGTCCTTCTCGAACGAAGTATTGTACTCCCCCGCATCTTGAACAGAGTGCCCATTCTCTTTAGTGTGATACACCACGCGGCATCTCATACAGATCGGCTTCTTACAAGTAGTGCATACATCGGTACAGACATATTTTTCGTCATCTGATTTGTGTACTTCTTCTTGACAGTAGACCTTCTTCTTTAGGACCACCTTGCCCTCTCTAATGTCTTCGACACTCACCACTTTGTGTTTGAGATTAGGTGACCAGTTGTTGTGCTTTTGCAGGCATGGGTTACACATATTCTTACCGCAGTCGCAGCAAAAGTGTACAGCTCTTGACTGCACGTAACACATTTCACAAAGCGTTTTACTGTTCCTGAAGCCATCAACACCCGACTTAACAGGAACATTGGTTGTGAGATTTGCCACTTCGCCACCCGTTACAGATGTTGTTCTTCCACAGATAGGACATACTAATGTGTTTGTATTACCCTGCGATGAGCACGCTAACATTTCTCTAAGACATTTCTGACAGTATGTGTGCGTACATGACAACTGTTTAGGATCACTTAATAGATCCAAACAAACAGGACATTGCAAACCGCGTGAAACCGTGTGTTCAAGTGTCGCCATATTTATTGTTCATCTATCATGTGAGTTAGAGACTAAAATTCACTAGCCATAAATATTGATAAAAATAAACAATGGTAGCACCTACATTTTGTATATCAATTATATTATGGAACCTATACAAAACAAACATAAATGAGAAAATGTTATTATGGTTGAATTATATCTTTAGTAGTACATGAAGAGGCAGACCATGTAAGAATCCGGATGAGCGCTTGTTCGGCTCCCCCTCCCTAAAGGCTCTAATATGCCATGATCCACGATCCGCCCTAAAAGACAAGAGAAAGATAACACATTTTAAGAATGTGATTATACGAAGAAAAAGGCGTGATTAAAGAGTAAGAATTTTGAGAAAGGGAAACAAAAACCGAACCAAGGTTTCAATTGGACTGTGAAGCCATGCAATACAACACCGAAGTTCATTATATCCCTCACGTCACATTCGCATGTGATACTAACGTTATCATGGTTTTAACGAAATCTGACAAATTGAAATTTTGATTTGATTTGATTTGAAATATTTTCTTTTGCATTCCATAATATTTTTTTTTTAAATCGGTAACATAATAAAGATAAAATACGAAAAGATTCTTTCTGACAATGAATATTAAATGTAAAGGAAAAGTAAACATAACAATTATTATCGAGAAAAAGAAAAGCTATTTGTCATATATCATATTTCATCAAACTTTATAAAATTATTTGGGGAACAAGGACTGCCATTGCAAGCAAAATGTTTGAAAATATGAAAGCCCAAAACAAATCCTATGAAAAAGATGAACACATTTGACATGCCATTTAAAAATTAATGTTGCTCTGTGGATATGTTGATTTCTCCTATTTTTAAAAGAGCACGAAATTTAATTCAAATTAATCTTAGTCTGTTGGCAATAACCGTTACTTTTTCGGGTTTCGTCCCCCCCCCCCCCCCCTTTGGATAACCTAAGCGCATCACAAAGCTTCAAATAGTTCAAGTTCAAGTTTTATTTATCTTTCTTTCATAAGACACATTACAAATATGACATGCATATAAAAATTTAACACAATATGGCGTTACAATAGAAAGATGAGGTGACCTTGGTTAAAAGCAAAGCTTGTGGATTTAAAGTCCCTCATGAGCAGCTTATGAGTATGTCCTAAAAGAACAAACTCGTCGGATAAGAATAATGCATACATTTAAATGCTTAAAAACTAAACTAACTAAACAACTGAGAAAATATAAACATAAATAAGTATAATAATATCTACTGACTACTAAATAGTGGATATAACTAGAGAAACAGGAGAAAACTACGAGCAACAGGACTGAAACACAGACAAAAACTAAACAAGACAGACAGATGAATAGATGTGAGAAACGTGAGTAGAATTATGCTGACCTATATAGCAAAACAAAATCTTAAATATTGATCACAACTATAAATCTTGACGATATCGACTCAAATAAAGTAACTTCAGTTTGCGCTTAAATACATAAATACTGACCGATTGCGCTATTCTTGGTTCAAGGGAATTCCAAAACCTAGGTCCAGTGGACCCCAAAGTGGTAAGGGCAAATTGCGTTCTAACAATAGGTAAGTGATATGCTTGCGCCTGTCGTGTGGAATAACTATGAACTTGGTTATTTTTATTAAATATTCTAGCCAAGGCTACCGGCAGTAGACCTGCATTCAATTCATACATTAGAGCTCCAAGTTGTAAATGATAAATATCTTCAACTTTCAAAACACTACTATTATAACCAAAACAAAGAACATCTGTATGCGCAAGATATTGAGTATTACAAACAATTCGTATTACTCTTTTCTGCACCAGTAGTAATTTGTCCATTTGAGATTTGAACGAGTTGCCCCAAGCTAGCACACCATAGTGCAAATATGGCAAAATTAAAGTTGCGTACAACATACGTAAAATATTCAGTGGGAACACGGATTTCAATTTATAAATTACACCAGTATTCTTGACAATAATTTACAAAGATTACTAATATGGTACTTCCAATTTAAATGTTCATTAATATGCAAGCCAAGAAATTTAAAAGAGACCTACCAAAACAATTGGGTTTGTTTGATGGAATATGGTTTTAAGTAAGCTATACGGGAACCGACGACTGTAAGTCCTCTCGGTTGGACGATTTATCTCCTCACTCATGTGCATTTTAATAGTCTATCTGCCGATGATTGTTCTAATTTCTTTCATGGGTAATGTGGACTTTGCAATTAGAATACAAGAAAAATTGTTAGTTGGCACGATCTTGAAATCTTGAAATGCCTACTGTCGTTATTACTCTATGTACTCCGATGATACTTTGTGAGGAGAATCCACATTTGACTTAATCAGATTTCACCTTGTAAGATATTAACAAGTGTCTTTTATTGCCACAGATGAAGTATTTGAAACTGTTCGCCTTAATTCCTATGTTTACTCTAGTGTAACAGTATGTGCCATTCCTAATTCCCCATAATTCATAGTTTTGTAAATTCAATATCAAATACCAAGTTTGGGCGGGTGGAACGAATGTCAGTCAGGCCATATTATTTCAAAATAATAATCTTGAAATAATACAACGTAGAGTATGTAAGATTATTTTAGGGCCTAGTTACATTACCTATTCTAATGCATGTCAAGTATGCAATTTACCAACTCTTGAGGAGAGGAGACTAGCACTGTGTAGAAGATTTGCAAAATCCCTTTCAAATCACTCTATTTGTCAGACCTGGTAACCTCAGAACAAAAACACTAATATAACTCTTCGCCGTATTCCCATTTATTAACAATTTCAATTCAAAACAAAAAGGATTAAAAGTAATCCACTGTCATTTCTAGTTGACATACTCAATAAGAGTTGGGAAAAATTGTTTTATCGTTATTGCAGGTACACTAAGTGCTTGTCTCCTCCCCCAAGCAGGCTGTTTAAAATGTACATATTTTAATCTTTTTACCATGCTTGTATTGACTTTTATAGGACATTTGTAAACAATTACAGCTGTATTTCTGGAAACTTGTGCAATGTGTTTATGGATTTTAGTTACAGAATCTAAGTCTTATTTTTTATATTGCTATATTTTTACATGTATATATTTAAAAGTGTTATATATTGTACCGAATATGTAAACATGAATATTCCAGCCAAGGCTGTCCTTCATGTAAAATTGTATGTGTATGAATCATGTTTCTGCTATAATAAAAAACATTTTTGAATTGAATTGAAAAATATGCATGTGCTTCTTTGGCCTTAAATCCTTTTAGAAATCGTTATTTTGTGCTTCATTGTTTAACTTCTTGTCTCATGATATTATGTAAGTTCTCTCTGATTAGGTGCTTATCTCGAATACCGGTTTCGTAACCTTTGAAAACCCGAATGCAAGAAAGAACTGATAAGATGATAGGTATCAAAGAAGTTAGCAGTAGACTTTCATACCCCAACAAAAGATTAGAAATAAATAAATAAATAAATACACAAAAGATAACATCCAAAAACAAACTGTATCCATTTTGTATCACTCAATGAGAAGGGTAACCTCAAACAAGAGATGCGAATGAAGTCAAGATTGTAATCATCATAACGAAGAGAATATCATAAACTGTGCCTGTAACAAGCAATACCTTGTGTATAAGCTAATAATATCAACACTATTTTTTCCAACTGCCTAATAGTCAATGTAAATAAGTGAGCCATTGTGTCTGGAATGAGATATCACAAACATAATGGCTTTTGATCCACATTCATTGCCCAGCCCAAACTTGGTACAAGAAGATTTTGACAATACATTTGAAAAGCCTGCTGCTCAATCATCCTTGGCAGCACGATTATGAATGTGCCATCTTTAGACAGGACATTGGTTACCCTTTGCCATCATATATGATGAAAGTTCACATAGGTTATAATTTCATAATTTTGAGTTGGTTACACTTTTACATACGCATTGTATAGGTAATACAATACGTCATAATTTCACAATTTTATGAAGTTCAAATTAATGTAATATCTTGATACTAGTAATTTTCATTCCCGGGACCACATGGAAGATCAATTTTTGTCAAATGGGCTACATGTGTATAAGCACTCGTCTCAAATTTGGCACGCCTTTAATTGAATTGAATTGAATTTATTTAATCGCGGTAAAACTCACATGAGCCTAAAAAGATTGCTTTACAGCAAGTCCGTGTGACAGACAGATCATTATAGATACCAAATTAAATATAAAGACATAGAAACAACAAATTAAACAGATATGATGAAAAAGTGTCTTATGAATAAAAAATAAAAAAACAAGAAAATTATAGTAAAATTAATATGTTCAATGAAAATAACAAAAATGATACACAAAAACATAATCGGGTAATATCATTGATATTAATAGTATTTTGCCCTGTGGATAGCCATAGTTTAAAGGAAAAGAGGTCGACTTTTCATCATCATTTATTGTTAATTGTTTTTCTAAATTGCAGACTGTTTTCAAGCTAAGCCAAGCTACGATCATCGAATCCATTACATTTATTTTTCCCCCGTAAAACTGCATGTGGTACCGAATAAAAAGCCTTTTTAAAATCCATTGTATCAACTACAACAGCCTGATCTTAAGCCAGACTATTGCAGATATTTTCGGGGATAGTTATAAGAGCATAATTGTAGAACGATTTGGCCGAAGGCCAAACCGAGCATTATTCACAATACAGTTTCTTGAAACGTAATTATACATTCGTTTAAACACAAACTTTTCCATGATCTTTAATATAACTGGAAAGACAGACATTGGTCTGAAATTTGATGGGTCTGTCATGTTTCCTCCTTTAGATATTGGTGTAATCCTGGCAGTTTTCTGCCTTATCCTCATAATTTAATCTGTAATCACCCCTGTCATTTAATCAGGTAACAATTTGATTTTAATTTTTTTCAAAGAGAAGACTTTCAAAACAAGTTGAGTTGTTTAAAGGCAGATAAGTCAAAGGAACTTGTTTGGTGAAAGTTTGAAAGAAACTGAATAAGACCTGAACAAATTATTAATGTTTGAAAAGTAAGGTTATCTTACATTATCCGAATTAAAAAAAAATTATCTTTCAATTCCGCTCTGGTAGTATTTTTAGTACAATGAATATGAATTTCCCTGCTTTTCACCCCGATCCATCGGGACGGTATTATGCCCCTGTGATATTATTTCTATATAGGCTTTGTGTACCCATGGCAGTCTGGCTTTGAAAGGGGTATATATTTCGGGTACGTTCACGAAAGTGATGAGGGTTTTTTTTCTCTGAAAAAGCAAGAAACTTCGCCAAAGAATATTCCATATTTATACCATAAATTCTTTCCACTTTACTACAATTTACCAAACATTATTAATTCCACTATCACCCATACCAAAAGAAATAACCCATTCATCTCGCCTCCTCGTTAATTACATCTGTGTTAAACGGAAATACATTATGGTCCTTTATTTCCACCTTAAAGATAAACTTGAGTTCTGGTAATGCGATTGCATTGTGAAAGAAAAGGTGTGGAATGGATCAGAAAAGTTGATCATATAGCATGTAAGTAATGGTGTGTAATGCAAGGTTCTGGAGTCATCAAAATCATCATAAATTTGGCAGAGTCTTGGTAAAGTAACAATCACTTACACAGAAAGATGTATATGGGACAACACACATGGTGTCGGGGCTAGTACTACCCTGATTTCCTTATCTTTCTATGCTCATTACTCAGCCAGTATACATTTTCTTCCAAAATTGTTTGGCACATGACATTTATTTGTAATCTTGAACATTCAGTGTAAGTTTCGTTAGATTCTGTGAGAATTCATTTTCTTTTTTTACCAGAACTCAAGTTTATCTTTAATCTAAATTTCAAATTAACATGGTTAGAAAGGCTTTCTCAACAGAAGATGAAAACAATTTGGAATGCATGATTTATATTTTCAGTACGAGGTTTTGTAAAGACAGATTCTCAATAGAATGTATTAAATAGAGTCCTTAAGTAAGGCGAGGAAGAGGAAGGGGTAAGATCATGCACAATTTTGACGGCCATGGAAAATCTTGTTAATGTGTAGTTATGGTGCAAACTGGAATTTTGACTGGACAATATACTTCATATCGATATTAGGAACTAGCCAATTAAGAATTCACATAAGAGTGGTAATGTCAATTTTCAAAATTCATATTTTTCTCATAGCTAGGCGTATTCTTTTCCCGTTATTTTTACATTGCCCGGTTTCTCTGATTTCATTGTTTGTTTTTTGATATTTTTACTCTAAGACAACTTCTGCCGAAGTTAAAACTCATTGTAAGTCTGACTAATTTCGTTTTGTAATTTGAGTAATGACTGTTTGAATTTACAAACTACATTTCGAGCTAAAAATAATAACAGATGATTACTCACTCAATCTTCCTGATGCCTTGCTTCTAGCCTAGGACTGTAACCATTTCGAAAAGATGTAATACCGCGAAAGAGTTCCGGTTGTCAGTTCTCCAACTCTGAAACGTGAATATAAAAAACACATTAAAAAACAAGAAAAATATGTATACAAAAGGTAATCCAGATTAATTTTAAGGAATGTGATAACGGGACAGAGTTGGTTTAGATATGAGACCGAATCATTATTAGATTCAAATG
Organism: Strongylocentrotus droebachiensis; assembly: GCA_035222895.1. Taxonomy (NCBI): domain Eukaryota; kingdom Metazoa; phylum Echinodermata; class Echinoidea; order Camarodonta; family Strongylocentrotidae; genus Strongylocentrotus; species Strongylocentrotus droebachiensis. Next base: position 8,785 of record JAVYIG010005836.1, read on the forward strand.
AAATTCATCACAGTAAAAAATATATCTAACCTGCGACTGTTAAGGTGACAGTAGATATTTGACGATAATAAACATTCGTCTCTTCCAGGAGTAGAACGATGTTGAACTTTAGAAGTTAAATAACTGACGGCAGCAAAGCAATGTAGCTGTTTCATGTGCCGATAAACTGCTAAAACTAGCTGTTGAATGTGTCGACCTAGCTGTTTAATACGATATCGTGCAAAGGGAACTTCCTCTTACTTTGGATCAAGCCACGCCCATTTCCTCCTTGACTTCAACCTATCGAATACTGCCAACTGGCAGTCTGTTGCATTGTTGACTTACAATTGCAATATTTAAAGTTCATATTCAGTCATGTAATCGAGTAAATTTTCCTTCTTAGCGTGCAAATATTCCGAATTGTATGTACGATAGAGCGAAACAAGGCCGATCCCTTTTTGTTAGGGGGGCGGGGATAGAGTGGTTAGGATAGGCATCTTTCATTGTTTCTGCTTTACCCTTCATTTTATTTTTGTTTATTGTTATCGTTATTTAGATATTTTAAGTAATTAACATTAAGTAGATTATATTGCACATTATTTGTCAGTTAATTGTCACACATGAAACAATGGATGCAAGCATGAAAGTCCACTCTTTTACATCCAGGAACGATTGCCAGGAATAATTCAAACATTCCAACAGCCGTTTTATTTCTCAAATTTTGATATTCCGTTAATGAAGGCTTTAACCTGTGCAGTCCCATTGGAAATTAAGTAGTTGTCAATTTCAGAAATGTTTTCAAGCTCAGTTTTTGCAAAGACCGATTAACTGTACAGACAGCATTCATGCACCCAACATAATACATGGAATAAATGAAAAACACGTTACTGAGCTCGTTTTCCCCACAATAGGCCATGTTCCTGGGTTTTTCCCACAGCATGCTACTATTCAATTACCTCTTTAAACGGCCTTTATATCATGTCTAGGGTGCAGCGAATCAATGACGCAAATATTCACCGACTACAAAAACTGTATTCTATGGTATAGTATTTTATTCTACTGTATTACATTCTTTCGTATTGAATTGCATTGTAATGAAATTTCCAATTCACAACGTAAAAGGGGATACAATACAAAACAAGTATACAAATATACACTGTCTTGAGAGATTCTCGTTAAAAGAGGTGACTCCAGTGGTTCTATTGGGGTCACCGCTGCCCATATATCTAACCACCACCCCCTATAATTCCATGATGTAATGTATATCTGGAAGAATAAAGAGTTTAAGAATAAAGAATCGGCCGATCGTTGGCCGAGTTGAGATCAAATAATAATTTCCGATCGCCGATCAATAAAAATGATCGGAAAAAATCCTGCACCCTTTTTAAAGGTGCAATCCTGCACCCTTTAAAAGGGTGCCAGATTGAACCTTTTAGGGGACATTTTAGTACCCTTTATGGTTCAATCCTGCACCTTTAGGGGTGCAAACCGATGCAACACTAGCAGCACCTTTAGGGGTTCAATCCTGCACCCTTTAAGAGGGTGTCAGATTGCACTTTTTTAAGAGACATGTTAGTACTCTTAATGGTTCAATCCTGCTCCATTTGGGGTGCAAACCGATGCAATAGCATCACATTTAGGGATTCAATCCTGTACCCTTTAAAAGGTGCAATCCTGCACCCTTACTCGAGGAATACTCGTGAAATTTGGTCGTACACAAATACATATTAAACATGCATGTTGTTTCTTGGTTAGTATTCATATAATCAATATATCTATTGCTAAAACGTGAATATAATTGTAACATGATCAGACAAAATAATCTATTGGTTAATGATTGCCGAAGGAAAATACAAATCACAAAATTGATGTGCATTGTCATAATTTGCTTAACAAATCGTGTTAAATGTATTTTTATGTGAACACGTGTAAAGTAATCATGAATATGCATGTGATATGCAAACTTTTATTTTGCACCCTTTTTTGGTCGATAGGGTTCATTTTTATGGGAAGGGTGCAAAATCTTACATTGCACTCTTTTTTGAACCCCTTTTCCTTCAATAGGGTTCATTTATATGTAAAGGGTGCAAACTCTTATTTTGCACCCTTTTTTGCACCCTTTTTTCTTAGAGTGTATAAAATGAAATAGTTTTTCAACCGCTATAGTATAGTATTTTTAATCAATTAGTTACTATTGTTACCTAATTATATATTTTTCACCAAATGTATTTTTACCTTCTTGGCTATGATTTACCCTCGTTTATACAGTTAAGGTTTTGTTATTGAATTAAAATTCTTTGCTATTAAAGCTTGGTGCATGAGACATATACATCTAAGCCTGGTACATCATATTTTAAAGGAAATGGATGCACCAAGCCGCCCATTTCATATTAAAAGGCATAACATCATGCCAAGAAATATTTATTTATATATCTCTTGTACACATTCTTAAGATGTATTGTACATCAAAAGGCAGGAATTCATCTCATACAATGATTGCAATGGACTTTCAGTACGTCCTCTGTTGCATTAAGAGAAAACTACTTTGAAGAGAACATTGTAGGCATTGTATATTGTATGGCATATATATCTGCTAGTCTAGATGTTTAGTTGGTAGAGTCATATGAGGGGCATGCCCAAAACTTATGTTCATGAGACATAAAAGTTCTGTCTAAGAGTCTACATAAGTTGTACACATAGTATTCTTGTGTTTATACGGAAAGATGGATTACGAGCACAAACCAATCATATGTCAACAAATAATATCCTCTCCGAATGTTAGTGTAAAGCATGTAAAATCTTTAGAACACTGATATATGGTTAACTATTCCTAAAAACTTGTAATTTTAGAATCACAGTATTGTCCAGGTACCTTCTGACAATATTTGGTTCAATGTAAATCCAGTAACTGTTTTTAGTACTGGTAAGTCTTAAAGCGAGGGAGAAGATAATTTCTCTACTCTCTAAGATGGAGAGAGTGAATGGTCACTCTATTTTCACTCCCCCGGGAGTCACGTCAGTGATCACTTGTTTAGGAGTGAATATCGATTGATTTTAGAGTGCTCTCTAAGAAGAAAAGAGTGAATGTTCATTGTCACTACATTTGCACTCTCGTGAGGAGTCACGTCAATGATCACTCAATTTTTTTTAGAGAGTACGATGGGTGATTGAAGATCTACATGCATGCAGATCATAAATGGGTGCTAACAGGGATAAAATATGTTTTACTATTAAAACCTTACATTTTTCTAGTTTCATTTATGCCATGAAATAATGAATCACAATTGTATCAGGCAGTTCCAACTGCATGTCAATATAATGTCCTCTCCGAACTAAAAATTGTCCTCTCCGAACATTTCTGTTTTTTTTTAAATCAGTAACTGCATGCTGTCAGTCCATCATTTTGTGGTATGAAAAGATGCAACTTTGAATTTTAAATGAAAGAAAAACATTTTGCACTTGAAAAATTGAGTTGGATTCTGATTCCATATCATCAAGTTACCAAACTATGTCATTCACATTCACCCAAAGAAGCAATAACTATTTTATTTCTGCATAAGGCCAAACAAAAATAATCATTTGGTTGTCCTGGACTGCCTGCTCGTCATTTTCGTGCCGCTCGTACTTTTTATTTTTTTATCATTTTTTATTTTTTTAAAATTCAATTTAATTATCTTTTTTTCTTCATTTTTTCTCATTTAATTTTTTTCGGGGAGCAATCTTGAATGCCAAACATACCATTTTATGCATTTGCAAGGATCAAGATGCGTCCCGTTGCCAGTTTGGTGTTTTCATTCAAATCAGGTTCTGAGCCTTCTTAAACTCACTTAAGGCCCATCTGTACAACTTTACAGGAGGTATTAGACCACCCTGCAAGGTCACTGAAAAGGTGGTTATCTCATCAAATCAGCTCTCAGTTAACATAAGATAACGAGGATCATGGGGGACCAATGGTCACCGATTAGGCATTGTTTTCTATATAGAGGGCGCAAGTAGCTATAAGTAGTACAGTTGAGATTTAAAAGGTGCTGTATTTCAAAGCCCAAAATACTTTCTGTGTTGGTCTTGATATTCATTGTACATTAAACTAGTCTTTTACCATATTAAATTGTTTGATAAACTATGTTTGTTTAAATGCTTGACATCCCAATGATTTTTTTTTTTCTTCATAGAAACAAAATTATTTAAAAAACATCAAACAAAATCAAAAAGAGACACACAAAAAATGAGGTGAAATTTTTAATTAAAAAACATTTAAAAAATTAAAAAAATCCATCCGCCCTCCCGCCCCTACTCCAGAAAAGCAATCGAGGACAACCAAATGATTTTGTTTGGCCTAATGTCAGCAGGTGGCACTTGACCCTATTTTCTGATTAAGGACATGTTTCATGCTTGAAAAAAGAGTTTGACACTTGCAGCCCTGAAATTTTACAGACTTTACAAGTAACTTGTATACAACACACAAACAAAAATTCAGAAGAATCAAAGGAACTTTTTTTTTCACCCCAAGTGAGACAAAGTGTGTACCCTGATTGTAAAACAACCCAGTAACTAAATAACTATGACCCGAAGGTCTTCTTTTCCAATCCATGTGACTTTACAGAAATGGTAACAATAAAATGGTGAGGTATAACAATTTATAAATCACTGTGTAATCAACAACAATAATGACAAGAAAAAAATATGAACAAAAAAACAAAAAACGAAAAAACAAAAACTACCCCCCCCCCTCCCATCCCCAACAAAAAAGAGGTAAATGTCGCTTTGTGTATATGTATGTAGCCCCAGGAGAGAACAAAAAATGGTGAATACATGCACTCAAATCCGACATTTAACCTGGACTTTTACCTGAATATGGCGCTGTGCAGCTGGGTATGATAACAAAAAAACGAAAACAAAATCGACACAGAGACAGGTCATCATAATTAACTAAACAAACATGTTAATGCGTATGTACCTGCCATGTGAAAATGAGTCATATTTTGTGGAAATGTTCTTGAAAGTATACCGAAATAGGCGGCCATTTTTTACTCCATTAACAATCATACGCGAAACCTTATGACGATATGACATCACCACCCCCCCTCCCCCGGGACCGTACTGAAAAGTAGATGTTATTTGATACAAATATTTTCGATATGAATAAAACCGTCATGTAGATAACAACATAAACGGCAACACGGTTACATTTTTGTGAGTATTGGATAGAAAAATTGGGAGGGATTGATATCATTATGAATTGTAAATGTTTACCAAAATATGTGACTTCTTATAGAGGGAAAATAGCTGATTTCTATTGTGATTTACTTTGTACATGGTTTACTGTAATGCAAGTTAATTATGTAAAAGATATACAACACACCTATGGAAGTGTTACAAAAGAAATGATTTGGTTAAATTGTGATATCAAATTTGAAGGAAAAGCATTGTTGTATAAAAATTGGATAAAATCGGGTATATTATTTTTAGGGGATATAGTGATAGGAAATAGATTTTTGACAGTCAAAGAATTGAAAGATAAACTTATCTTATTATGATGGTGGATGGTTGAGTGAATATGCCAAAATAAGAACCGCAATACAACAAAGATGGAGGCGAATCATAAAATATGGCGAACAAGTTTATGATTTTAACGATTACAAACGTAAATCAGTGATATAGTCTAATTTGAATTTGAATAGTTTTGAATTATCAATACACTCTATTACTGTGAAAGAAAGTATATACGGAACTCATTAAATTAATCCAAAAACCATCTAGGGCGGTAGACTTCTGGAACAAAATCTTACAGACAAATTTGTCTATTAAGTGGGATTCTTTATGGTTATTTAAATTGAAATATGCTCGGGATAATTATTTGATACAATTCAACTTTAAATTTATGTGTAATATTTTACCAACACCTGTTAATTTATTCAAATGGAAAATCAAAGAAAACAATTTGTGTTATTACTGTAAAAAACCTGGTACTATTATACATGTATTTTTTTAATGCGAAAATATTTACCAATTTTGGAACGTTATTGAAATATTATTATGTAACTCCTTCTGTACAAATTTTAAATTCTCACCCATTTGTGTTGTATATGGTTTTCATGACGCAAAAGAAAATGTTACAGATATTGATTTAATACTACATTATGCTTTATTTGCAATCTATAAAGCGAGTGTTGGAAATCAATTTAATAAAAGTGTAGTAACGATAATAATAAGCAAATAATTTGTGTTTATGTTGAAATACAAAATAGAAGGAGAGGAAAATAAAACTAAGACAACAGACTTGAATATTACTAAGTGGAAGAAGACAATTACTGATTTACAATCTGCTATCAAGTAAATAGAGATATATTATTTGATTTGATCTCATTTAAACATGTGATTATGTGCTTTGTTATGAATATTTATGTACTACGATGTTATCCGTGATTTTAATCTGAATAAAGATTTATTTCAACAACAAATAATAAACGGCAACACGGATGGATAGCAATGTACAGCTGTAACATCACATCATGAGGTTCTTCAGAATACACCAATAACAAGAGAAAGAGAGTAGTATTTTCCTCCATTAAAAAAAATAGGTACAAAAAGAAATTACCCAGTATGGTGGTGATTATAATTATGTCTGACCAACTTTTACGCTCAACTCGGTTGTTTTTTGGTTTTTTAATAGTAAAGGTAATCTTGATTTGGCAAAATCTTACTTTAAATGTTAAACAAATTGTCTAAGAGTTGGGCGAACACATTAATACTCATATGTTTGGGATTATTTTCCATATTCATACCGTGAATTCTTGACACTTTACTACAATATACCCACAATTATTAACTCCAATATCACCCCCACAAAAGAAAAAAAAAACATTCATCTCGCCATCTCATTAATTATATCAGTTTTTAAAAGGCAATACATTGCTGAGTATAATGTCCACTTATTCCCACATTAATTTATTTCAAGTTAACATGGTCAGAAAGAATTGCGCAACAGAAGATGAAGACATATTGTAAGGCATGATTCAGATTTTCTATACAAGGTTGTGCAAAGAAAGAAATAGATGGTCAATACAATATATTCAAGGGAGTCCTTAAGTAAGGCGATGAGGGGGGGGGGGGGGGTAAGATCATGATTTTTGTTTGACGGCCATGGAAAGTCGTATTCTTTTTTGGTGATGGTTCAAACTGGAGATTGACCGGACAATATACTTCACAGCGATATAAATAATTAGCCAATTAAAAACTCGAATACGTATTATAACGTTAATTGTCAAAAATTCATAATTTATCATACTAAGGCCTAGTCTTTTTCCGTTATTTTGACATTTACCGCTTTCCCTGGCTTAAATGGTTTAAACTAACTCTCAGAACAACTTCTGCCAAAATTAAAGCCCATTTTAAGTCTGACCAAAGTTGGTCTGACCAAAGTTTTTGCTAATTTTAGTAATGACTGTTTGAGTTTACAAACGACATTCCAGGATAAACAAAATTAAAAGACGATCACTTACTCAATCTTCCTGATGGGTTGCTTCTAGCCTAGAACTGCAACCATTTCGAAAAGATGTAATACCACGAAAGAGTTTCGGTTGTCAGCTCTCCTACTCTGAAACGTGAATACAAACAATATTTTAGGACAACAACAACAGCATATAAAAAAAAGGTAATCCAGATGAGTTTCAGGAGATGTGATTACGGGACAGGGTTGGTTTAGATTTAGACCGTATCTTTATTCTTTGTAATTAATCACAGTAAAAAATAACTCTTACCTTCGACTGTAAAAAAGTGACCGTAGATATTTGACGATCAAATCACAACTATTCATCTCTCCCAGGAGTAAGAACGATGTTGAACTGTAGAAGTAAAATAGCTGACTGCAGCTAAGCGACCTAGCTCTTTCATGTGCCGTTAAACTGCTAAAACTAGCTGTTGAAGGTATCGCCCTACTGGTAGCTGTTTAATACGATATCATGCAAAGGAATCTTTCCTCTTACTTTGGATCAAGCTACGTTCATTTCCTGCTTGATTTCAACCAATCAAATACTGGCAACTGTCTGTCTGCCCCATTGTTGACTTACAATAGACCAGTTCACGGTTAGCACATTACTGCAATGACCCCGAATATCCACAGACCTTCAAAACATGAAGACGTACCACTTTGTACATTTTGAAATAATCAATCCTACAGCGATATATATAGATAGCCTTTGTTTCCCCTTTTCAAAGAATACTTCCACCTGTGTATCATGGAGTGCACTGAATGTGCATGAATGAATAATGATCACATAACTCTCATGAGCACGCATCCAGTATTACGTCTCCGTGTATTTCAAAATTTGTTCTGCAATGACCTTTATCTGCTCATGCTCAGACTGCAACCGTGAACTGGCTTATTGCAGTGATCAACGTTCTTATTCAGTCATGTGATCGAGTAAGTTTTGTAATCTGAGAGTGCTAATTATTTAGAGTTGTATGTAAAATTGAAGCGAACGAGGCCGACCCCTTTTAGGGCTGGAGTGGTTAGGATGGGCTTCTTTTCCCCTTCATTTTAATTTTGTTTATTGTTATCATTATTTAAATATTTTAATTAATAATGTTATTGCTTATATAGCGCCTAATACGTCGGGAATGTCCGAGTTTCTAAGCGATTTCATTATTACCCCCGCTATGCACTTTTTCCACTCCCTGGGGAGCATTCCAACAAGAGCAACTAGGCTCAAGTTGCTAAGCATACCACATTGGCTTTCGCATCCTACCGGGTACCCATTTAACACCTGGGTGGAGAGTGGCAAATGTAGATCAATATCTTGCCAAATGACATTAGTGCCGCGGTGGGACTCGAACCGCGAACCCTGTGATCGTCAGTCCGGCGACGTATCCACTCGACCACAACACCTCTACAAGATAATATTACACATGATTGTGTCATTGAATTGCCACAATTGACACAATGGTTGCAAGCATGAAAGTTCACTCCTTTATATCAAGGAACAATTGCCAGGAATGATTCAAACATTCCAGCAGCTGTGTTAGTTCTCAAATTTGGGTATTCCGGTACAAAAGAAGGCTAAATGTCTGTACAGTCACATTATAAATAAAGTAGTTGTCAATGTCAGAAAAATTTTCAAGCTCAGTTTTCGTTGAGACCACGTTACTGTACAAACAGCATCCATGTACCCACCATACATAATTATGTAGTACAACGCAAAACACTTATCTGAGCTCGATTTCCCCACAATGGGTCATGTTCCTGGGTTTCCCTAAAGCACGCTACTATTCAAAGGCCTTTTTATAAAGCCTTAATCTGATGTCTAGGGTGCAGCGAATCAGGTAAACAAATATTCAACGACCACACTACAATATGGTATGGTATGGTATTTTATTATAATGCATTGCATTCTTTGGTATTGTATTGCAATGTATTGAAATTTCGCGACGTTAAAGGGAAACAAATCCAGAAATAATACAATGTATTGAAATAAACATAGACATCATGAGATAGTGAATGGCGTGCTAACCAACTCAGTCAACGTTAAACATTTGAGGTTCAGAATAGCTGAACTGACCAGCGAACTTGACGACATATAATCCATTAACTTTGCAACGAAAACAAATAACGCTGGCTACATTTTCCCTTGGATATTCTCTTTTTGTCTCTTGTGCTAAAACGAAATTCTGTAAAATATCCATCACAATAAACTTTTAGATTGTGCATGCTACTGTCTAGAAACTCGCTGTGAGAGATTGTTTGAAAATGTGTTAATTTTTTTTATATATAATTGTTACAATCATCATGAACATCACGATCAATATTTCAATATCATCACCATCACCATCATTATCATCAACGTCGTCGTCATCGTTGACGTGACCACCATGAACATCATCTTTAACAACCATGAACATTTTGTATCACCATATCAATATTATTATATGAACATTATCATAATCATCATCATCATCGTCATCAGCAATATCATTATTAATTACCATCATTGTCATAGTCATTATTATCATTCTTACATCGTCGTCATTATTTTCTATATCATAATCATGGTCGTCTCTACTATTATGATTATCATCATTATCATCATCATTAGCAGCATCAGGAGAATGCTTGCTATACGTGATTTTCTAGTTCGCCCATGACACACTCATTATCGTTATCATCATTTTCACAATCATCATTATCATCATCATCATCGTCGTCGTCGGTGTCGTTGTCGTATTGACCACCACGATCAACATAGTAACCGTTATTTCTACCATCATCCTCATCATTATCATCATCATCATCATCATCATCGTTTTCATCATTACCATCATCTTTATCATCATTATCATCATCATTATTATCATTATCATCTTTATCATCTTTATCATCATTATCATCATCACCATTATCATCATGATTATTATCAATGTTATCATTATCATCATCATTATAATCATTATTGTCATCATCATCATCACCATTACTGTTACCATCGTTATCTTCCTCATACCCATCATAATTCCGATCGTCGACATTATTGTCATCATCATTATCATCATGATCATCGTCATTACCACATCATCACCATCCTTTTCATCGTCATCAGTATCATCATCCTTATCACCATCATCATCTACATAATCATATCACAACCATTACACCATCACCATACCTATCATCATTATCAGTATCACCATTATTACTATCACTCTATCATCACTCACATCTCCATATCACAATAATTACACCATCACCATCATCATCAGCAGCATCACCAGTAACACCAGCAGCATTGACATATTACAACTCTCTTTTACCTAACAGTTATCAATTCTCAATCCAAGGATGACATATAATTATAGTCTGAAAATGTATTGATAATTGTAATTTTAATATATCAGTATAGTGATTTACAAACATGGTAACGAGAAATAAAAGGCACATACCATTCCGTCAGTAATCACTAAACTTTAAACTGTCTACGTCTTAGATGAATATATACCTTCGTAATTTTACAACAGGCAGAAGATTATATACACTTCCACCAATATCAGTAACAAAATAGAAAAAGCTCGATATTTGTAATTGTATGTCAAATTCATACTTCCTTTTTTTTTCCCTTTACTGTCTTAAACTACAGAGTATTACAAAACTCACCTGGAAGGATGGTCTTATTGAAGATAAGAAACTTATGTGTGAAGTATATAATGAATATTTTTCTAACATTAGTGCTACTCTGTCTAGCTCCATACCTGATATACAGGAAACCTATGGAAATTATTTAACCAGTCCAAATGAAAAGAGTTTATTTTTTGTTCCTGTAGTGAATTATGAGGTTATAGATGTTGTAAGTGGCTTGAAAAGGAAAAAGAGCCCTGGATATGATGGAATAACTAATGATTTGATAAAAGAAGTAATTTCATTTGTAGTCGTACCTCTCACTCACATTTATAACTTGTCTTTAATGCATGGAAGTGTTCCTAAAAAAATGAAAATAGCTAAAGTTGTGCCTATATATAAAAAAGGTAACCCTGTAGAAACGGGTAATTATAGACCAATTTCTCTACTTACTGTCTTCTCCAAGATTTTGGAAAAACTTGTATATATCAGATTGATAAATTTTTTGAAGTCGTGTCAAGTTTTCTCAAATTCTCAGTTTGGTTTTCGCGAGAAACACACAACTTCTCATGCTGTGTTATGTCTTCTTGACAAAATATCTTCGGCACTTGATAAACACCTCCATACGGTTGGTATATTTTTGGATTATTCCAAAGCTTTTGATACGGTGAACCATAATATTTTGTTGCACAAGCTCACTTATTATGGGGTAAGAGGACCTGCACTCGAATGGTTTAGAAGTTATCTTAGTATCAGACAGCAATATGTGCAGCTCGGCGAAATTTGTTCAGATATGTTACCCGTCACGTGTGGAGTACATCAAGGTTCCCTTTTGGGTCCCCTGCTTTTTATTTTATATGTAAATGATTTTCCAAAATCCTCAGAGACGTTTTCTTTTTTGCTATTTGCAGACGACACAAGTGTATTCTGTTCTCATAGAAACTTAAACACTCTTTTAGAAACTGTAAATAGAGAGCTTTGTGTATTGACTAAATGGATTCATGCAAATAAACTGTCACTTAACTTATTAAAAACTAAATACATGTTATTCAGTAATAGTGAAACAGTAATGCCTGGTAATGTAGTCTTTGATCAGGTAAATATTGAAAAGGTCTCATTTATTAAATTTTTAGGTCTCCACATTGATGATAAATTGACTTGGAAGATGCATACTACTCATTTAAGTAAAGTGCTCTCTAGAAATGTTGGTATGATCAACAAATTGAAGTTTGTATTCCCAAGAAATGTACTTAGCATGTTGTACTGTTCCTTAATTTTGCCATACTTAAATTATGGTGTGCTAGCCTGGGGTGCCTCAGCCAAATCCTACTTAAATAAAATTCTGCTCATTCAAAAGAGAGCAGTGAGAATTATTTCGGCAGCTGATTGGCGTGCTCACACTGACAAGCTTTTTTATGAAAATAAAATGCTGAAGGTAAAAGATATATACTTTCTATATCTGGGATATCTTATGTATCAGTTGGAGAAGGGTGAAGCTCCCATGGCAATAGCATCTATTTTTGTAAAGAATAGCCAAATACACAAATATTCTACTAGGCAGGCTGCCTTATACCATGTATCATCAGCTAGAACTCAGCTTAGGATTAATACACTTGCACATACTGGACCAAAGTATTGGAACTCTTTAGACTGTTCTATTAGGCAGTCTGTAAGCTCTTCTGTCTTCAAACGTAAGCTGAAATTTCATCTACTGTACACTTACAGTGAATAGATCTGATATTTATTAATATTCAATATAGGTAACTGGATTAGCATTGTCCCCCCCCCCCGTGTTGTACATTATCCTCTTTCCCCCATTTCTTTACTTTTTCATTATCTTTATTCTGTTTTCTTTTTTAGTCTACCATATTTTGTAAATTAGTGGTAGATCTGATATTTATTTATAGTCTGTATAGGTAACTAGATTAGTATTATTAGTCCCCCTCCCTTTGTATTGTAACCTATTTCTTTAAAAAATGTTGTTTCTGTAAAGGTGATCTGTGTTTTAACAAGCTGTGCTTTTTAACAGACCACCTCTTTTTCCACATTATTTTGTTAAAGTCTTTATAACTGTTTCATTGTTAATGTTTTTTATGCTAGTTGACGATGAACTTGTTACTACTGTTCCTGAATGAAATGTTTTTTTTATGCAAGTGGAAAGAAATAAATAAATCTTGAAATCTTGAATCTTGACAATCTTTAGTCTGCCAGGTTGCTACGTTCACTAGCATAGTAATATATCAGCTTTTACTACTACGTATAGCTCTACGAAATTATATTTTGCATATCGGTTCTGATTTAAAACATGATACAAGGAACTGTATTATTCTGCATCATCATTTTGATCATCGTTACATTTACCGCTTTCCAATGATAAACAATGGCATTGACATAAATTCAATCCTAAAATCAAGAGACTTAAAAAAGATGAATAGAGTTTAACATGTATGCTATTAAATGTCCTGGTTTTTGAGCGACCTGTTTAGTTTTGTAAAAAACAGAATATACAATTGCAAATTGACTATATTTTATCATTGTTCTTATCAGTGAAATTGTTGTCACGATAAAATATTTTGGACTGGTGTACCTTACCAATGAAGCCCAGCATTTGTATAGATCATCAAGGCGAAAAACTAACAATAACATAACACTGCATGAAAAGGTGACAACAGGAAGGAAAATTACATCCTAAAAGGCTTTATTATTTTGGGTAAAGTCATGACATAGCAATATTATAAACAGAATAACAATACAATAACATTGGTAATAATAACCTACATGTATTCTTCTTTAGCACATTTCATCTCCGGAGACAATATCAATGCTCTTTATAATAATAAAACAACAACATTACAAATAAACATAGTATAAAACAAAACATACCAAACTAAACAGTGGAATCCAATCGAAGGCTCTGCATAAACCAATCAAAATGAAAAAAGAACAAACCTAAAACATATTTATAGACATTCTTCAGTAGATTTTTGGATATTCCGGTGAAAAAGATTAAAAGTCTGTGCAGTCACGTTAGAAATTCAGTAGTTGTCAATTTCTAAAAATATTTTCCAGTTCAGTTTTTTAAGACAGTGTAACTGAACATAGAGCATGCATGCACTAACCATACATGGAGTTATACAAAAAGAATCTCACTAAAATGGTTTTACCCGTCAAGGGGTCATATGTCAGTGGGTTTTCCCCCAAATCATGCTATTCATCAATAGCCCTTTTCTATTAAAGGCCTCGGATCCCATATCTGTAAAGAGGTACAGCGCCACCTCTTGGGGAAAAAACATACAATGAGAGATAAAAACTAATCTCCCAGGCTTGAATGTAAACAGCGCCAGAGAAACAAAACTGAATATAACGGCTTCAGACTGTAAATAACCCACTGTCTGATAAAGTAGTTTCTTGAGAGTCATAGTAAGATACTACAACAATACATGTCTACGGCGCGGCGAAAAATGAAACAAATCTTCATCAACGACAAATTAGTATTATCTTTTATTGATTTGTATTATGTTGCATTATACAGTTTTGTAGTGCATCGTATTGCTTTGTATTGACGTTTCAAGTTCACAACGTAAACAAAACAAATACAAAAATAGTAAACTATTATCATGTCAACATAGAAACGGTGAGTGAGGGATCGGCTTGCTTACCCACTTTAGTCAACGTAACAAAACTTGGGGTCCAGTTATCACAACTGACCAGCGAACCTGATGATATATAATTACTTTAAAACGAATAAGAATATGCATTATCATCGTCATTCACGTCATTATCTCCACCATCATCATCATCATCATCGTCATCATCATTATCATTACCATTATCATCATCATCATCAAGATCATTACGCCATTACCAGTATCATCAGAATATCACAATCATTATACCATTACCATCTATATCATTATCATCAGTATCACTATCATCATCACCGGTAAGTTGGTAACACCATTATAATTTATATATAACATTAATACCTTCCAGCTACCAATCCTTAGTCCAAAAAATGACATTCAAAATTTGATAATTTATTGATAATTGTAATTTAATATATGACCGTAGTAGTTTACAAACATGGTAACACGAAATGAAACGCACATACCATTCCGTCAGTAATCAGTAAATCAATAATCATTTCACCTTTAAACTGTCTACGTTTTAGATTATTATATACAATCGTAATCTTACTACAGAAAGAAGAATATACACTTCAGGCATATCAGTGACATGAACAAAATTATGCTCAGATAGAAGAAGCTTGTTATTTGTAATTGAATGTCAAATTCATATTTCAAAACAATTTTCTGTCCATCTTTAGTCTGTTTGGTCGCTACGTTCACATGTGTAATATTACTACTACGTGCAGCTCTACGGAATTCTAGTTTGCATTATGTTTATGAGTAAATACATGATACAAGGAGCTGTAATATTTATATCGTCATTTTGATCATCGGTATATTTACTACTTTCCGATGATAATAAATGATATTGGCATAAATTCAATCCTAAAATCAAGAGAGTTAAACAGATGAATAGAGTTTAGCATGTTTGATTTTAAACATCCTGGTCATTTAACAAATTTGTCAGTTTTGTGAAACAAAACAATTGATTGAACGATGACTATATCTTGTAATTGATTTTATTAGTGATATTGATGATCAGGAAGTATTATTTTGGACTAATGTTCAGGTAATTTAATATTTTATATCACCTTAGCGATGAAGCCCAGCATTTAGATCAACAAGTCCGGAAAACTAACAGTAATATAACACTGCATAATTAAGTGACAACAGGAAGGAAAATTACATCCTATAAGGTTTAACTATTTTGGTTAAAGTCATGACGTAGCAATATTAATTAAAAAAATGAATATATACAAATTGACAATAAAATAATATTAATTAATTCGTGACATGGCGGAATAAATATATACAAATTGACAATACAATATTATTTATGAAAACCTATGCTTCAATAAAGCGTTTCGTCTCCGGAGACAATATAATAAAACAACAAAATTACAGATAAACAGATTAAAAAACAAAACATACCAATCTAAACGGTGGAATCCAATTAAAGGCTGCGCATACACAAATCAAACTGTAAAAAATATTATTCAGTAGATATGTTGCTCTATTAGGATTTATGAGATTTGTATATATCTGTATGCATGGTAGCAGTGATTGATATCATGCAGCACTACAAGTTTATGTCTATTTTATCCAGTTTAAAACACTTTCTAACTCCATGAACGTTTTTCTGTATCTACCTGTTTTGTATCTGTTTTATACAGGTGTGCATTGTCAGCATTATTTGATTGTAAGTAGTGAGTTATCAGTGTAACTTTCAGATTTCATGGTTCAAAATATCCTGACAATGTTATGATAAGATAGTGTCATTTAGACATCACCTTCAAACTAAAATCCCAAGCAATTTTCTTTTGTCAGAGAGGTACCATGAGCATAAATACACACTGTACAATATTTTTGTTTTCTATATGTGAAGCTATATATCTACATGTTGAGTCGGGTATCCACTACATGAATCAATTCAAGAATAATCCCGCAACTATTCAAATAACGTAATTTCTGCTCGTTCTCCGGTCTTTGCAATTATTTTCCCCAGTAATATGATTACAAAATGACATAAACGCTAATACACATTTGTAAGTGTTCACACTTCCATACACAGACTAGAACATAATACCAATCTGATTATATGCAGGTCCTACATATAGGCACGTATGTAATACCATACTTACAATAAAACATACACTGATAGTCAAGTACAGTCAACTTTTATAGAAAGTACGCACTCAAATGATGTATCTTGTACTGTTTTTGGAAGTATAATAAACAGTTTGTATCCCCAAAGAGGCATTCTTTTGGAAGTTTGTTCAGATTTTATACACTCTAGGACATTGGAGAAAATTGAATGACGCATTAAAAAAATGGGAGCTACATGAATGAAATTCTATCAGTAATTTTCAAAATGCAAACAGTCATGAAAGTTATACAAGTTCTTAAAGTATTTATATGAATATATATTATAGATCACTTGAAGAATTGTATGAGAATTGGTCTATTAAAGGCAGAAGCTTAAACATGTTATGGAAGACATAGATCAACTTGAAATTCAAAAATACCAGCATGAACTTGCTTGATTTGTTTAAATGTATCAATTGAATATATTCTAAGTATATATATATATATATATACAGTGCGTCCCAAAAAAAACGAAACCGAGAACTATCGATGTTTTATCATAACGTAATCACAAATATGATTAATAAATGACACATATTTGGAAAGCTTAGCGTCTCCTCTTTCACTTGATGCAACTCATATGATGCATATTCCACGCATGAGTGATTAAAAGCAATTTGAAGAGAGGAAACAGAGTTGACAAAAGACTTAACTCCGTTTTGTTGACGATCAGCCATGCACAAAAAAGACGAAAGACCTGATGCATGGCTGATCTGCAACGAAACGGAGTTAAGTCTTTTGTCAACTCTGTTAGTTGCTACGGAAGGCAGCCAGTGAAAACGAACTCGTTTGATCAAATTATGGAAATGCAAGCATTACTTTAAACAAACAGAACTTTGTTATTCCTGGCTCATTTTTCCTGATTGAGATGTCATATGAAAGGGTAGAAATTAAACTTTCTAGAAATGTGATTTTCTCCTTGAAATTCAGATACCGCCCGCCAAATGACTTTTTGGTTTCCTCTCTTCAAATTGCTTTTAATCACTCATGCGTAGAATATGCATCATATGAGTTGCATCAAGTGAAAGAAGAGACTCTAAGCTTTCCAAATATGTGGCATTTATTAATAATAATTGTGACTAAGTTATGATAAAACATCGATAATTCTCGGTTTCGTTTTTTCTGGGACGCACTGTATATTTGAGAATTGGTCGAAGGCAGAGGCTTAAAACATGTTATGAAAGACATAGATCAACTTTAAATTCAAAATACCAGCATGAACTTGTATACCCCCTTCATACACGGATTTTTCTTACGAGTCCTTACGGATCGCACAAATTCACGGATCTTTCACAGATCCTTACGATTTGGCCACTTTTACGACCGGTTTAAGAGTTATTACGAGCTTTTTGCGGTTTATTACGGATTATTACGAGTTATTACGATGTATTTAAGGCAACAGTCCACGATTTGTTCCGAGTTGTCACGGATAACTACGAGCAACTAACGTGTTCGTTACGACCTGTTAACGTGTTGATACGAATAGTTACGAGTAAGTTACGAGTATTTATGAGTCATTACGATTTTTAGCCAAAAAATAACAACTGAAAATGAAGTGTTCGAATTTGCAGCTTTCATACCTTTCCCCAATTCGTAAACAGTTCGTAAGCATACGTAAAGTATACGTATCTATTCGTAAAGTACTCGTAACTACACCTAAAATGCTCGTAATAACCCGTATCAATCCGTAAAGCCATCGTAAAATGACCCGAATAAAATCGTAAACAACACGTAAGCAGACGTAACCATCCGTAAACTACTCGCAATAATCCGTAAATAATCCGTAAACAAATTGTAAACTAACCATAACGAATCGTTACAAAAATCTGTTACGAGTCATTTACGGATTCTTGCGAGCAGTTTACGGATGGTCACGTGTTGTTGCGAGCGGTTTACGGATGATTACGGATTGTTACGAGCTATTTGCGGACAAATCAAATCGTGGACAATCGTAAGAAGATTTTTGACATGTCAAACAAATTGCCTCTCCTTTCACGGATGCTTAAGAGTGTCTACGAGTTGTTGCGAGTTGTGACGAGTTATTTACGGATACCAGCGAGTTATTTACGGATGCTTGAGATTGACTACGAGTTGGCGATCCGTAAGGACTCGTAAGAAAAATCCGTGTATGTGAAGGAGGTATAATTTGTTAAAATGTATCAATGGAATATATTCTAAGAAAATATAAAAACATAAAGAAATGCTTAAGAATTCAATGCAATTTTTAAATATGATTTGTCTATTTTTCCGTAGTTTAATTCACTTCAATTTTACAATGTTTTGGTATCACCAGGGAGGTATCACTTACAAAGAATTCATATCAATGCATTTTCATTTTCTCCACAGTAATAATGTACGACAATGACAAACTCCTATATTGATAAAGTTGTTTTGGAATTGATAATCGTTATAGCTAGACCCAATGATGGTATTTGGAATGTAATATACTTAATCCAAAATAATCTTGCAAAATTTGGTGAGGAGAGAAGGGAAAATTAACGGAGATGATATGATCCTCCCACAATCTTCCCTAATCAATAGCCTAATTTATTCGCATGACATCTACCTTTTAAAGCTGATGCGCAGCCCCCCCCCCCCCCCTTTCCCGCTAGTCCCAATCCACAATTGCGGTGTCTAGATCCACGCTGTATCAATATAGAGAACAATAACAAATGTTGGTATTTCCATTTGAATGAATTTATTTTGCGCAGTGAGATTATTGAATTAAAGTTTTGTGATACGTTCTGGTTAATTTTGTTGAGAAAAGATCGCTTGAGAATAAAACATGTGCGCGATATTCTTACCACTGCGTTCGTACCGTTAATTCATAAGGGATTTCTTTAGATTTGCAATACGAGAACGTAGACTGCTAGATGTGACATCCTTTTAAGGCAATGTGACGTCCTTTTAAGGCACTGTGCAGAGCCTTAAAAGGACTTAACATTGCCTTAAAAGGATGTCACATCTAGCAGTGCACGTTCTCGTTCACGTTGCTCGTTCTCGTTCTCGTTGCTCGTTCTCGTTCACGTTGCTCGTCGTGAAAATGTAAAAGTCGCTATTATTAGACGAAAATAGCATCTCAGTGTATTACAATATCTCCAGTGGGATCCCGTTTGAGATCTGAAACTCTACTAAATATGATAATCACGGGTTAACTGGAGTTGTGAATAGGTTGAATATATACAGCCTATCAGGTGAACAGAAGCCTAGCTCTCCTGATTGGAACTGCTGAAGGTGGTACCACTGTCTCTCAGTTTTCTCAATCTTGTGATCAGAGATGAGGGTATTGACGTGTTTCAGGTCGCCGGTGTACTCATCGATATTGAGTAGCCATTCTTCGCTTCTTACAGAGGCAATCAGGACTGAATTACCTTTAGTCACACAAGCGAAGAGGCTATGCTCACCCGAACTGTTTACTTCATACATTACATCACCCTTTGTATCAATACGTATGATCGCATTGCTATACTGTTTAACGATCAATGAATCACCATAACTTGTGAGTTGCGATGGTTCATATCCATCGCATGGGATCTCCCGGATCGCCTTCCCACCTGCTGATGAGAATACCTGGATCTTCCTGGCTTTCCTGTAGCTAACATAGATCAGATCATTACTGTCTATAGTGAGACTAATGAACCCTCCTTCACTTTGATCTAGAGTGATGAATGTTACATCCAGCTTCTCATACTCAGATGTGTACAGTGACATTTTGTTATCCCTCGCTATTACAATACAACGACTATCAGAGAGGAATCCTAAGCCAATGATATTGATACCCTTGAGGACTGTCTTCTGCAGCTGACCATCAACAGAGAAGATATCGATTCCTCCTGTGCTGTATCCCACTGCCATCCTACCATTTTGCGTAGTAGCCATGCCATTCATATTGCCTATCTTTGAGAGTGTGACATTGCATTTCGACTCGCATTTTACGAACCGAAGTTCACCCATGGATAATTGATCAGGATGGCTGCTTGGTGTAAACGTCAGCTCCTCTGCATGGTCAGCTACATCACTAGCAAGCTTCTTCTTGGGATCATCTCTATCCAGCACATTCTTCAGGTCACTGGACAGTGAATCACGAATAGCAACAACATTCCCTTCTAGTGGGGCTTTCAAACTATTACTCACCAATTCACTCGCACTCTCAATACTCGTAACCAACCTCTCATCGGCAACTTTCATCTTCTTTAAAGTTTGGTATAATTTCTCTTTCTCAGTATCTAATTGCTTGTTCAAGATCACATTTCTCTCTTTTATTTTGTTGATAGCCTCTTCGCATGTCTTGTTGATTTTAGCTTTTTCTTCATCTATGTGATCAGTGACACGCTTCAGCTGATTATCGACACATGTCATGTGATTGTTGACAGCTGTAGCTTTTGTCTTACCCCGGGCTTGTAGGGATTCACTGTCCTTCTTGAAGGAAGTATTGTACTCCCCCGCATCTTGAACTACGTGGCCTTTCTTATCGTGGTAGATCATGCGGCATCTCATACAGATGAACTTTTTACAAGTGGCGCATACATCGGTACAGACATATTTTTCGTCATCAGATTTGTGTACCTCTTCTTGACAGTAGACCTTCTTCTTTAGGACCACCTTACCCTCTCTGATATCTTCGACGCTCACCACCCTATGTTTGAGATGAGGTGGCCAGGTGTTGTGCTTTGGCAGACATACGTTGCACATATTCTTACCGCAGTCGCAACAGAAGTGCACAGCTCTTGATTGCGTATCGCACATTTCACAGAGCTGTTTACTGTTCCTGACGTCATCGACAAGAGACATAAGAGGAACGTTTGTATTTAGATTCACAATATTGCCATCCCTTACATGCGTTGTGCTTCGACATATTGGGCATATTAATGTGTTTGCCTCGTTTTTTGATGAACATGCTAGCATATCACTAAGACATTTCTTACAGAACGTATGTGTGCATGACAACTGTTTGGGATCACTAAGAAGCTCTAAACAAATTGGACATTGCAGGTTACGAGAAACTGTGTGTTCAAATGACGCCATTACATTCACATAATCTAGCGAGACTGCATTGTCTTAAGAAGTAGAGCCAAATGGAATAACTTTACTTATTCAATAGGTAGGAAAACGCTCTTTCGACAATCAGTAATGATTAGATATTTTGACACCTCACACTGCTTTTTGTGTATCAAAACACTACAAAGCACTACAAAACATGGTACCATTCGATTGCAATTTGATAGTTCAAAGTGATGCTATCCCTAGATGATGTTAGTTCATGTGTCCCGACCCTTCTAGGTGGTTTGTTGCATGTCCCCTTCCGTGCTGAAATGAAGAAGAAAATAAGTGTGCTTGATTTATTATTGTAGGCTATACACTAAAATGTTACTGCATATAGCTTCAAATACGTATATTCTAATATAGGTTCGTTGAATTACTATTCTTTTAGGGGTCTTAGTTTTGTATTACATGTTTATCAAACACATAGAAAACCACAGACTTATAGGCCAGGTCTCCTTTCGCGGGAGGTCACGTTAAGCCCCGCCCAGCTAGTTACACTAGTTACACTAGTTACGTCCACACACAACACCTTCCGTGATTAGGCGTGATTACCCAATAAACAAAACACTAAAAAGTAACCTCTTTTAGGAGTGTATTTTAAGTGATTTTAAAGTATGGTGCCTTTTGAACAAGATTTAAACGTTATCGACACGTGCCTTCATTTAAACAAAGAAGGTACTCCTGTTCACGTTTTCATCTAACCTAAAAACCACCAATTTATCACGCGACTGGAGTAACTTGATTCCACTTACCTCTGTAAATCAAGTGTTTATGACCAAATAACCACTTGACCAAGCAACGAGTTTTGTGTCCGTTAACCGATGGTGGTGATAAATACGTAATTATTTGGTCTTTTAAGCACCTTTATCGATAGGTGTCACAGGTTATCCAAGGTTGATGGTTATAATCACGTTACTTACACCGGCTAATCGTCTTATTGTTCTGTCCGTGAATCTCTGGTTATATTAAATTAGTAATTATGAGGTGTCTTACACACCAGTGTTAAATGGTTTCAAAGTTACCATAAATTTCTTGGTTATGATCACGTGGCTCACGCTGATTACTAATCTAAGCTGTGAATCCGTGATATTTAGGTGTGAAAATAAGTAATTATTAGGTGTCTTAAAACACCTTTTTAAATGGTAGTCAAAGTTGCCATAAGTTCCGCGGTGATGATCTCGTGACTCAAACGGATTATTAATCTAGGCTGGGCATACGTGACTCTTAGGTGTGAAAAATTAGTAATTATTAGGTGTCTTAAAACACCTTTTAAAATGGTTTCAAAGTTACCATAACTTTCTTGGTGATGATCACGTGGTTAAAACTGATTACTAATCTAAGCTGTGAATCCGTGATATTTAGGTGTGAAAATTAGTAATTATTAGGTGTCTTAAAACACCTATTTAAATGGTAGTCAAAGTTGCCAGCAGTTCCGCGGTGATGATCTCGTGACTCAAACGGATTATTAATCTAAGCTGGGCATACGTGACTTTTTGGTGTGAAAAATTAGTAATCATTAGGTGTCTTAAAACACCTTTTTAAATGGTTTCAAAGTTACCATAACTTTCTTGGTGATGATCACGTAGTTAAAACTGATTACTAATCTAAGCTGTGAATCCGTGATATTTAGGTGTGAAAACTTAGTAATTATTAGGTGTCTTAAAACACCTATTTAAATGGTAGTCAAAGTTACCAGCAGTTCCGCGGTGATGATCTCGTGACTCAAACGGATTATTAATATAAGCTGGGTATTCCGTGTTTTCCAAGTGTGAAAATGAGTTATTATTGGGTGTCTTGATGGTTTCACAGTTACCATTTAAGTTCCGTGGTGATAATCCCGTGACTGTTGGCATATTTCTATGTTCACCAGTTGATAAATGACTGTTGGCATATTTTCATTGCACCAGTGTGTGCATATTTCCAGTTGCACCAGTTGATGACTGACTGTTGGCATATTTCAAGTTGAACCAGCTGACACCAATTAATTTGCATATTGAATATGGGGTGCGTGCAGATCTATGTTTTTTAAACAATTTATCTGAATTTACAGCATATTTCTTAATTACTGATGATTTAGTTATATGCAATTCATTTCGAAAATACTACAAATACCAGTTATTAGGACATTTCGCTACTTCGTATAAATTACATTTAGTTAAACATGAATAAGGGAAACATTAACTATGAACTAAATAATTTCAATAAAATACAAGTATATGAAAAAAAAAATCGATTAATTAAATCATGTAAGTCTACTTATTACCTATGCCTTTACATTGGAAATACAGACGTACCAGTATTGAAGTGTTGTTGCTGTTCAACTTGTTGGAAGTTTTACCAAATGGTTCTAATGGCTCAGCTAGACCAGTTGAATTCTAACTGGCCTGGATCAACTGGATCATTTAGCCCATTTCAATTTCCAGGGTTACCAGTTGGCATTAACTGGTTCATCAACTGGACCAGTTGCAACTAGCTTTCTCTTCTGGGATGTTTGCACCCCCCACCTCCCCCCCCCCCCCCACCATCTCCTCTAATCCCAAACTGCTCCTGGCGCGCCTGGACGTAATTATGGAAGATCCAAGACACGATGTTCAGAAACGGGATGAGAACGTCATTATTTTGGTTCATTTATTGTGTAATATTTGCGTAATTATTGGGTTGAACGCGGGTTACAGTAACATATTTCCTCTTCGACGTCAATTTCACGTGAATGAAGAACATGATTCATCTCAAGTCAGCCTCGTAATATTCACGTGAATTTCACGCAGATATTGTGACTAAAACTATCACTAACGCTTCACGTGTTTCTGTAACGCGATAATTTCGTTTATGAACATGTAATTTCATAACCAAACAAACACGGGAGTATTAGGTTTACAAACCATGGTCTCCACGGTAGGGACAATCACGTTATTATAATGGTGATATTGCAGTGACAATTGCGTGATTTAGTGTTCGTGTGTTTTAAGTTACCTAGTGCAATAAACGTATTAACACATTTACGTAAATGTCCGGTGTTTGAAGAACGTATCTCTCCTCAAGTCGATACCTTGATATTGACGTGATTTTCACGTGATTTTGTTTATTGGGTAGGCGTGATTCTTTATTGAGTTCTAGTTCGAAACGATGCCCAAACCTGCGTTTCGTTATACGACGTTTCGTTATACGACGTATCGTTAGTGAGCGTCCACACACACAATTTCATCGTAAAACTATCCCGAAACGGTATAACTAATCACGCCTAATCACGGAAAATGTTGTGTGTGGACAGGGGGTTAATAGATTGTAAGAAGCTCATTAGAAATGAGTTTATTGTCAGCTTTATTTATGGGTTGTCCTGTCAAGGTAGCCTACATTAATCCCTCCCCCCCCCCCCTCTCTCTCTCTGTCTTGTATCTGGTATATTCCATAATGTAAATTTTCCTATACTTGATGGATGAAATCAAACTATCACAACTTCGACGGGGAGAATGAGGGAAATTATATTAATAATAAGAATGAATAGAGATGGGAAGTGAGAGAAGTTATTATTATGAATAAAGCATGTCGGTAAAAAAAACTATACTGAAATAAGTATAATCCCTTTCTAGCTTTATAAGAAATAAAGACATACTGTATTGTCATTTTATTCCAAATTCTTATTTCTGGGGAGTCATATTAGGGTTTATTTTAATCGAAGTGGGATCCATGCTTTAAAAAAAGGAACCCCCCCCCCTCAGAAAAAAAGAAGAGTAATTCAACCACAACGTTAGAGTGGATTCAACTCTGAAGGAAGTGAATCATCATAGACGTCTAAGCAAGAGAATTTACAGTCATGTTAGTGTACTAGAATTTATCGAGCAAATCCATGAATGTTTAATACTCACTTCAACTTTTGCGATGACTCGCTTATGGCGAAGCCTGGAAACAGATCTAGATGATCCAGCACCCACGAGTTCACTATACTTACTGTGTCAATAAGTATGTCGGATCTGCAAGATCAACATGATTAGTATAAGACAGAATAACATTTTGTAATTTCTGTTCAAGGCAGAAGAAAAACAAAGCCTTATGGAGATAGTGATTTAACTCTCGATTCAAATAACTGATTGGCATTCGTCTTCTTCTTCTTCTCCTCCATATTCTTCTTATTCCACTTCTTATTCTTCATTTTCCCTTCCCTCATCATCTTCTTTCTATTCTTCTTTCCTTCGTCTATTTCTTCTTCTCCTCCGTCTTCTTCTTCTTCTACTTCCTCTTCTTCGTTTTCTTCCTTTTCCTTTACTTCTCCTACACTCCTTCCTCTTCCTGGCCTCCTCTTTTTAGGTGGTCTGTTGAAAACAGATCACCTATTGTTTTCGTCAGAATTTTCTTTATTTATTATTATTCTTTATTTTTATTTATTTCCTACACTTTTTTGTGCCTAGGATAACTCAAGTTCAGTTTCGTCAATTTCATTCAATTTTGGCACAGTCATAGGTCTTTGTCATGAGACGTGACAGGAACATTTTCAAGGTCATCAGGTCATCGTGACGTCATCCAGGCGCCATTTTGTGAAATCCCATTATCCATCATATCTTCATGATGCATAAGCAAAGGTCATTCATATTCATATCACATATACTTCAGGTCAAGGGTCAACAAGTCATGTCATGAAAGGTCACATAAAGGTCATGACGCGCACGTACGCGCGCGTCAAAATTTTAAGATGCTCAAAATCACTTAACTATTAAACGAGAGTACGAATCAGGTCATTTTAAGCACTTCAAAATTTTCCGTCCGTAAGTGTCCGCGCGCGCGTTGCGCGCGCTCACAACGCGCGGAAACGGTCAAATTCAAAATTTTTACATGATTTAGATTCCTCTTACCGTAAATGACAATTTACATTAATGTCAGTCACTCTTGACCTTTTATAAGGCCGTGAGCGCGCGTCAAAGTTCAAAATCCGCGCGTGCTGCTATGGGCAATATAATGCAAATTTGATCAAAAACATCCCATTTTAAAAATCAAAATAGCTCTTCAGATAGTCCATCGACCCCAATTTTTATATCATGGTTGGAAAAAGCATGAGTTGGAGATATGATTTCATGTCTCATTTGACCCTCAATTAACTCATGACGTCATCATAATGGCCTCCAAACTCAAAATTTTAATTTTCATATTATGACGTCAGCAGATTTTTGAAAAATTGATTGTATCTCTGTAAATATTGACTATTTTTCTTTCAAATTTTGATATGTTCTACCTGAGAATATTCTCTACAAATGAAGTCGACACGATATTTCATTTTGACAAAGGCATCATGGCGTATTTTTAAGATTAAAGGAGGCATGTCAATTTTTCACATTTTGCGTGTATTCTCTATGGGACATGACTTTTTCTCAAAACTGGATTCTACATTCTCGTCTTTTGCGAGCAATATCTCCGCCGTTTTATCTTTGTTTACGCTGAGCTTTGAGTATGTTGTAGCTGAGACAATAAGCTATCACAAGTGTGCCCTTTATTTTTCGATCACATGCCGAGATCATGCTCATATTTCACTTGCAACGTGGGATTTGAGAATTCCACTTCCCGTTTACGTGTAATCTCTATGGGAAATGTTTAGGTATATTGGTAACGCACTTGACTTCCGACCTCGAGGTCCCTGGTTCGAGTCCGGGCGTCTCCAACAATTTTTTTTCTTCACTTTTTTTTCTTTTTGACCTTTCACTCTACCATCTCCTTTGAATATTAAAACACGTACAATCGCAAATAATGTAATAAACAACCATATTTACTTTATTATTACCCTATTATCGCTAGATCCATTACTTTTTGCGTGTAATCCTTATGGGAGATGACTTTTTCTCAAATCTGGATTCTACATTCTTGTCTTTTGCGAGCAATATCGCCGTTATTTCGGCTTGATTTTTGTTGATTTTTGAGTATGTTGTAGCTGAGACTATATACTATCTAAATGTTCTCTCATTTTTTTCAGTCTGATGTCATCGTGGTCTGTTGATGATAATCATCAACATCATCATGATCATCATCATGATCATCATCGTCATCACCATTACTATCAAGATCAACATCATCATGATCATCATGATGATCATCATTGTTTACATGTCTATATAACTTCTCCCTTTCTCAATATAGTAAACATTATAATCTATCATAATACTTGAAGACAGACCACCTAATTCGTCTCCATGACGAATTAAATTTCT
This sequence comes from Strongylocentrotus droebachiensis, assembly GCA_035222895.1. Taxonomy (NCBI): domain Eukaryota; kingdom Metazoa; phylum Echinodermata; class Echinoidea; order Camarodonta; family Strongylocentrotidae; genus Strongylocentrotus; species Strongylocentrotus droebachiensis. Next base: position 36,876 of record JAVYIG010005836.1, read on the forward strand.
AGTTCTTCTTCTTTTTCTCCTCTTTCTCACTTCTTCTGCTTTCACTTCTTCTTCTTTTCCCCCCTCTTCCTCTTCTTTTTTCCTTCCTCTTCTTTTTTGTCACCTACTTCTTCTTTTACTTCTTTTTCTTCTTTTCTTTTTCAGAGTAATTCAGATATTTATAAAACTTTCGTAGACTAGTGGAAAGAAAATTCTTATGGCATTTCGGTTTTGCAGCCCTCAATGTTTTAAACTTTTGTATTCTCGAATACCGTTCATTATATTATTGTGCAGGATGCTTTAATCAACGATAACTTCCTCATATTTTTCATAATACAGTCAAACCTGTCTATAGCGACCGCCCAATTGAAACACAAAAAGTGGTCTTTGTGGACAGGTTCCTTTAGTACATGTTTCAATGAGAAACAATTTTTCATCATCATCATCAATTTCAGGTGGCACTGTAAAGCGCTGCTGTGGCCTTCACGAGAGCACGCCATGCAACTCTTTCACCTGCCATTTGTGTTGCACCTTTCATTCCTTGTCCAGACAATTTCTTGATATCATCAGTCCAAGATATTGGTGGACGACCTCTACCCCGTTTTCCTTCGACTGCTCCTTGCAGTATTTGCTTCTCAATACCTTCAGATCTCCTCACAATGTGCCCAAAATAGTTCAGTTTTCTTTCCATGATTCCCCTTCTGATGGTCAAGTCTGTTCCAATCTTTTCCAGGACCCACACATTTGTCTTTTTATCTTTCCATGACACCTGCAACAGCCTCCTGTAGCACCACATTTCAAAGGCATCAACTCTCTTTCTGTCATTCTTTGTCATGGCCCAGGACTCACTTCCGTAAGTAGCAATAGAGAAAGAAGTTGCTTGAAGCAGACGAACTTTCAGACTGAGAGATAGGTCTCGGCTCTTCCAGATTTGGGACATATTCTGTACTGTTGATCTTGCCGTTGCCATCCTTCTTCTTATCTCTGTGGTGCTCTCTCCTTTGTTAGTGATAATTGAACCCAAGTACTCAAACCGATTTACTACTTCAATCTTATTTCCAGCTACGGTGAAGTCAGTGTTATCATAATCTCTATCGACAACCATTATTTTTGTCTTTTTGGTGTTTAGAAGAAGGTCTTTCTCTTCACTTGCCTGTTTGATGCGATTCAACAAATCAATCAGCTCCTCTCTGCTGCTGCAAACGAGAGTGGTGTCATCAGCATACCTTAGGTTCGTGATATTTTTACCTCCAAACTTAAGTCCCCCCTTGTATCCTTCCAGAGCATTTCTCATAATGTCCTCAGAGTAAATATTAAAAAGGTTAGGAGACAGTATACAGCCTTGACGAACTCCCCTGCCAATTCCAAACCACTCAGTATTGTCGTTACTGGTTCTCACTGTTGCTTCTTGGTCATGATAGAGGTTTTTGATCAGTTTTCAAGGGAAACAAAAAACATCCTTGTTGTAGACAGGTGGTCTTTGTAGAGAGGTGGTCACTAAAGCAGGTTTAACTGTACTATTCTATTTCAAATGTGGTAGGACAGTCTCTCGAAGGAGGGCCAAAACACCAATTGTGTGATGTTGTTGCCTCTAATGTTGGGCATTGTTCAGATTGTAACCCCATTTGATGCTTAAGACTTGTTGTTGTCACGATCCAATTAAAGTAATTTGGGGCGACTGTTAGTTTTTCATCCAAAATCTTTGCATCTACAAATTGCTTCCCCAATTGCCTCACAATAATCGAATGATCATGAAATAAATAAAAAGAAATCAACTGAGAAAAAAAGGGGAAGGAGGGGGGAATGACAATAAAATAGGACGACTTTATCCTCCCTCTGATCAGTGGCATTATGGATTCATACGCCATTTTTCGAGTAAAAACTTTGAGAGAACCTACTTATAATTTCCTTTTTATTAATCAGAAGAATTACGATGAAAATATTAATTACGACTGGAATACATGTGTAAATTAGGTCTGAAATGTCATTTACTATTTCATAATACATTGATCCTTGATCAATTAATTTCATTCATACGAATGCACCATTAACTCGTTCACTTATCCAGCACAGATCGAGGCTGAGAACGTCCTCTTAATATCCGTTTGAAGACATGCAAGAAGAAAATCACTAAAACTTGCAATCGAACTAAGGCATTCGGGGCTTCCCAGGTAGTCCTACACGGCGTTCATTTGGCCTTAATACGAGGATGCTATTGTTAATACGATTTCTTTACAGAAACGTCGATCGTTAATAACAAACTATGTAGAAATTTTAACAGTTTTGCTCTTTCCCTTCACTAAATTAGCTTGCGTATTTTGCTCTGCCCTCGAAAGTCAAAGACTAGAAATGTCCCGCATTTTACAATAACAAATTTGGTCACCTCGACAAGAGTCTAACTGCTGGGACAAAAACGTCTTTGGTTGGGTTTTTTCACAAAGTCATTCGCGGGTGAAGGTAGACCATTTTAAGTGTGTGAAATGGCAATTGCCAACCTGATGAGTGTACGGATCGCAATGTACACATACAACCGCTACACTATTCACTCGTAATTTACGCATCGTGTGTTGTGTATCCATCAGTCTTCAGCGTAGTGATCGCTACCAATTAACATGGGCATTCTGTAAGCATTTGTTGATATATGTATAATAACAAAAAGAAATAATGAATCATAGTTACTAATGAAGCTATATTCTTTTGAATTGCAATCCCTTCACCACATTAAAGTCATATACATTTTTAGGGGGAAAGTGGCATAGCCTATATAGATAGGCCTACAGACAATTTGACTCTTCACCCATTCATCGGAATGTATACATTTTCTACTGATATAATTCTCCACCATCTCACGGCAACTCTTCACCACCTCATCGTTAGGTACATTTTCTACGGATAACTTGACTATTAATTATTCACCATCCCACGGCAGGTCCTCACCCACTCAACGTCATGAACATTTCCAGCTGCGTTATGCCCGACGGATACACCACACAATGCGTACATTACGTGTGAATATAGTGTAGCGGTTGAATGTGGACAACGCGATCTGTACACTCATCAAATTGGCAATTTCACACATATTGAATTAGCTAAATTCATCCTCGAATGAGTGTGTGAAAATTAGCTCCACCCAAGATCTTCAAGAGTCAAAACAAATCGTGTTTGATATATCATTTAGAGTTCTATATATATAGGTCTAGTATGAAGTATAATTTATGTGGGAATACATTACCTGTCATTACCAGAACTAAAGATTACTTTTATGTAGCTTCCATAACTAAATGGAAAATATATATTTGTTAGAAATAATTTAGGTATTTTTTAGTATCAGTAAACCCTGATGCGGCAAATTCCTACAAACAAGGCAGTAGTTCTCCATCAGGTCGAGTAGCACTTGTTCTAAGTTCAAGTCTCTATGTCATTGAAACAAAATTCACATCTTTTAAATATTAGAATTGCAGTCACTTATACTTACCAAATCGCCAAGAGACACGAAGGTTGCAGGCATTAAAATCCACTCTTTTACATCTAGGAGTAGGAGCAAGTCAATTGCCAGGAATAATCCAAACATTCCAACAGCCGTATTATTTCCTCAAATTTGGGTATTCCGGTGAAGAAGATTAAAAGTCTGTGCAGTCACGTTAGAAATTCAGAAGTTGTCAATTTCTAAAAATATTTTCCAGTTCAGTTTTGTAAGACCGTGTAACTGAACATACAGCATACATGCACTAAACATACATGGAGTCAAGTGAACAGCACCTGACTATTGAAGCTGGTTTTCCCCGTCAAGGGGTCATATGTCAGTGGGTTTTCCCCAAAGCATGCTATTCATCTATAGTCTTTTTCTAAGGCCTCGGACCCAATGTCTGTAAAGAAGTGCAGCGCCACCTCTTGGGGAAAAACATACAATGAGAAATAAAAGTAAAGGCCCGGTCTCACCGCCAGAACTTTGCTGGAGCGTTCCGGGAGCGGTGAAAAAAATTCATCACCGCTCGTAACCGTTCACCACCGTTTAACAGAAGTTGGCCCCCGTTAAGGCAACGCCGTATACGCTCGGCCACCGCTGATGGTCCCTCCTACCGCTCCGAAAGTTTTGAGCTGCACAAAATATTGCAAGCGGTGAGGAGCGGGCAATTTTCCGCTCCGGCAAAGTTCACCACCGCTCCAACAACGCCCAGTCAAAGTTTGGCACCGCTAGACGCAAGCTCGTGGACGCTTTGGTCCGCTAGGCCAACGCAGAAATCTTGAACGCTGGACCACCGCTGCTTCGCCAGCTTTGCCCGGGCGGTGATTAAACGTTGCACAAACTTTGGTGGAGCGGTTGTAAGCGTTTTACGAGCGGACACGGGATTGCTGGAACGGTGTCGGGCGTTGAAGCAGCGATCCATTGCGGTAATGAACTTTGGTTTGGCGTTGTTATGGAGGTGTCGGAGCGGGACCAACGCTAAAGCAACGCCGGCTTCAGCGGTGCACCGCTAAGGCAACGCCCGTGTTTTCGATATGTTTCCCATTTTGTGCGCGGTGACGAGCGTTGTCGAAATTCGGCCCCCTCTCCCTACCGTTCAAGGAACGCTCCAGCAAAGTTCTAGCGGTGAGACCGGGCCTTTATGTCTAAGGCTTGAATGTAGGCAGCGCCAGAAAAAAACACAGAAGATAGCATGTTCAGACTCTAAACAAACCCACTGTCTGGAAGAGTAGTTTCTTGAGAGTCATAGTAAAAACAAATGTTTAATTTGCGGCCAGGGAGTATTAAAGCAAATATTCACCGACTACAGAATAGTATCGTATTTTATTGTTTTGTATTATGTTACATTCTATAGTATTGTAGTGCTTTATAATGTTTTGTATTGACGTTTGGAGTTCACAACGTAACAACAAAAATGTACAATATATTCAAGTAAACATAGAACTCATAAATATCATCACCATCATCGTTGACGTGACCACCACGAACATCAACATAGCAAACGTAATTACTTTCATTACCATCATCATTATTCTCATTATAACCATTATCATCATCATCATCATCATCATCATCATCATCATTGTAAACCACCATTATCATCGTCATTATTTTTATCGTCATTATGATCATTATTATCATCATCGTCGTCGTTGGTGTCGTTGTCTTCGTGATCACCACGCTCATCGACATGACTATCATCATCATCATCATCATCATTATCAATAGCATAATTATCATCATTATTATCATCATCATCATAGTCATCATCATAGTTATCATCATCATCATCATCAGTTGCATCATCTTCACTCTCATTTAGTGAGCATAATTTTTTTTTTCACTTTGCCCTTCCGAATTTTGAAAAAAGTGCTGACCAATATTTCGGGGGGGGGGGGGGAGGGGGTAGAAAGAACTGTACAAAAACATTTTGCCCCCGACATATTTTGTTTTGTAAGCTCAAGGGGGGGGGGGGGTTTGAAACCCCCTATCAGTAATCTTTTTACTTTCATACAGTCTGATTTTAGAATCATTATATACATGCATTCATTGTTTAGAATCAGCTGACAGAACGAAAAAACACGAATATCAATATCAATAACATGAACAAATAATGCTTATAATCTATACATTTTCAAGAATTTATTTGTTTCATTTAGTTTTCTAGGTTGCTACGCTCAGTTGCATAATAATATGTCAGCTTATACTTCTCCGTCATCTCTAGGAAATTTCATTTTGCATCTCGGTTGTGAGGAAAAACTTGATACAAACCACTGCAGTATCTATGGTTTTTATTTAGATCTCCAATAATAAAAATGAAATTGGCATAAATTAAATCCTGATATCGATAGACTAAACCATACATGCTATTAATGTCCTTTGAAAACACTTATTCAGTTTTGTAAAACCAACATATATATTCGTAGTATTGATGAGACGGTTACTCAAAATGTTGCAATTGTTTTCATCAGTGATCTTAATTGTCAGTAAATAGTTATATTTTGGACTGATTGATTCACATGATTTTATTTCTAATGCAAAACATAATACAATGAATAATTATATTACAAAAATATGCAACGAAACGACAAATGTAAAAGAAAAGGCACGAAAAACTAATTAAAGAGGAACTAATTAGAAACAGAGCTTGTTGAAGTGTTAATTCCTCAGATGCTGTTTTACAATATAACATGAACAAAGTATGCTTAGAAAACAATAAATAGACAAATATGAAGCTAAGAAATTATAGATTTTTTTTGAGGGGGGGGGGGGAAATAAAAGAGAGGAAAAAATGGAAGAAAATAGTAGAAGACAAAAAGAGAGAAAGATACAAAAAAGGGAAAATTAAAGATTGCAAAAGCTCTAGAAAAAGGAGGTTAGATCAGTAGAATGAGGGAGAAAGAGATTGAGTCGAGAGTCAAACAAACCGAGATTCATGTATATGTGTTTAAAAGTTTAATCTTTATCTTTTTTTAAATGTGTATAGACTGGTATTTTGTTTAAGAGAGGGATCTATGTTATTCCAAAATACTGAACCGGTGTAAATAACTGTGTTTTGCTAACGCTTTTCTCATTCGAGGAGTGTGGAAGTGGCTCGACTGTCTAGTGGGGTATGAGTGCATCTCGTTATTTTTTTGAAAAATGGAGGGAATCGGGAGAGGTAACTCGTTATTAATCAGTTGGAACCTAAAGATACCGAGGTACCAATAATAAGAATCATAAATTTTAAGAATTTTGTCTTGTAAAAATAAGTGGTTAGTGTGAGAACGAAAGTAGACATTATGATTTTGTTCTTAACGCACACTTCTGCAGAATTAATATTCGATCAATTAAATGATGTCCGACAGTTCATTTCAATAGCTAAATTATCTTTAATATCACCGGTAAAACTTGCTTTCCTTTGCTTTCCTTCAGCTGTCCTTTCTAATTGTATTTTTAGTTTGTGTTGGTACAAGGTGCACATTATTCTCATATTAATTTTCTTGATATGTGTTTTCCACCATCTATATCTACTAAATCTTGATTTTGAGGGAAGCTCCCTAAATAAAACCCATGTAGTTTGTTAACAGCTAGGCCAAATTTAGTTAGTTCACACTCTATTGCAATGTATTCATTATATACAGATTTGCATAGGTGTTTGTTATTGAATATATTTTATCAATGTGTTTTTTAAACATAGATGGAAATGAGTTGAATGAAGCGAAATGAGTTGAATAAAGCGAAATGAAATTAACTGAATAAAAAATACACATTACACAGACAATACTTTAAAATTAATAACATGAACGAACAGGAAAGGGAATTTCCTTCCATACAGCTGACCTTACCCAACTGATAAGTCATAACAAAGCAATTTGAACAAAATATAAGAAATCAAAATAAAATGCCATGCAATCGAAGACTATGCAAAAACCAGCCAAACTGACAATGAACATGAAACTTAACAGATATTTACAAATATTTTCCAGTACATATTTTCTTGTATTGAGATTTGTGAATTTCATGAGATTTGTTATATCTCTATACATGGTAGAAGTGATTGATAACACGCAGCACGACAGGTTTATTTCCATTTTATCTAGCTTCAAACACTATCATAATAATTGGTATAATTACATGTATACGTTTGCTTTATCTACCTGTTTTGTATCAGTTTGTCTTTCATTCATTTCAATTTTACAATGTTTTGTTATCACTTTCAAAGAATTCATATCGATGCAATTCCATTTTCCACAGTGATAACACACGGCAATAACATGATTTTGTATTGATAAAGTTGTTTTATATTTAGACCCAACGATGGTACTTTGGATTAAGTATACGTAAACCAAAATAATCTTGCAAATTTGGTCATAAAGTTGATAAGGATTAATATGATAATTTGTTTGCTATAATATTTTTTAGAAAGTAGAAATACAGGGGTGTGTATTGTCCGGTATAGGGCAGGATAGCTTGGTGAGCAAAAAACAAAACCAATCAAGAGACCTGGTGGCATAGCTGCGTGTGAGGGGGCAATCGAGACAAAAAAGAGAGAAAAGTGCAATTGTTTTGTCAATTCAATATTTTATTTTTCATACTCCTGAATTAAACCGATCAAAACGTCGTCATGAAATAATGAATGATTTCCAAACTATTTCATATGCTATTGTCTGGAGTATGGGTGATTACGCTTTTAATTGATATTCGTGTTTTTATTACTTTACAAAATTCCACGTACTTAAAAAAGATGTACGTGAAATAGATAAAAAAAAGTAAGTGTTATGGTAAAGGTCTCCGTACTTTAGAAGACGATTTTTATTAACAGTTGTCTTTCTCCATACCGGTGTCTACCGTGTCTCAGTCAGTATCAGCTGTCTCCATATAAATGAAAACCACAGTCATTATACTACACTTAAAGGTATAGACCAGTTCTGGTCATGCGATTGCATTGTGAAAGAAACGTTGTGGAACCGATCAGAAAAGGCTGATCATCTAGCATATACGTATTGGTGTGTACTACAAGGTTCTGGGATCATCAAAATTATAAGAAATTTGGTCCAATCTTGGTAAAGTTACAATCACTGTACGCAGAAAGATGTATATGGGACTACGCGATATCTATCCAGTCCGGATCGAATTTACCAAATATATCAATAACAACGGAATTCTATAAATATTTCTGGAAAGCATTGGCTCATTTTTATTGTTAGAGCAATCAATTATTCCTATATAAGCTTTCTAATTCTCAAAAAATGGGGATTATTTCTTTAATACCCAATGGATATAAACCTAGGCAATATTTAAAAAAATTGGAGACCTATAACTGTTCTAAATACATCCTATAAAATGGCATCTTGGGCTATCACTCATAGAATTAAAAAAGATACTACACCTAATTATCCACGAAGACCAAAAAAGATTCATGGAAAATAGATATATTGGAGAAGACGTTCGTATCATTTATGACACTCTTTACGAAACTGAAGAATATACTATTCCTGGGATGCTATTATTATTCGACTTCGAAAAGGCATTCGATTCCGTCTCCCATAGATTTGTGTACAAAACATTAGAAATATTTAATTTGGGGCCCTCTATTAGTCAATGGATTCAGACTTTCTATAATGAAAACAAGTCTTCAGTTTGCATCAATGGTTATATATCTGAACGTTTTTCTATAAGTAGAGGTTGTAGACAAGGAGATCCATTATCGTCATATTTATTTGTGATGTGTGCAGAAATTTCGGCCATTATGCTTCGTCAAAATGAATATATTAAAGGAAATATTGCAGGAAATTTCAAAAAAATATACAGCATGTTGACTATACAACCCTTTTTTGAGATGGTTCAAACGAGTCTCTGAACAGTTCCCTTTCCGTGATTGAAAGTTCTTATTTTTTCAGGATTAAAAATTAATGAAAATAAAACTAAAATAGTCTGGATTGGATCAAAAAAGTATAGCCCTTACAGAATAAAAACCAGACATAAATTATTGTGGGTTGAGGATGGTTGTTGCACATCTTTACGAATAATTTTTTCTTTAAATTTAAATAACATGGTATTTTTAAATTATATGCCAGCTTTGAATAAAGTGAAACGACTAATCCAAGTTTGGTCAAATAGGAACATAGCCCCATTAGGTAAAGTAACTCTTGTTAAGACATTTTTCTTTCACAATTTAACTACTTAATTCTATCTTTGCCAAACCCGTCACCATTGTACATTAAAGAGCTTGACAAACTCTTATTCAGTTTTATTTTGTGAGAGGGAAACCTGATCGTATCAAAAGAAGTCAGATGTGTAACTCATATATGAATGGAGGTGTGAAGATGGTTAATACGGAATGTTTCTTTACTTCGCTAAAAATAACTTGGATACGAAGAATGTATAACGGATTTATTGACGGTAAGTGTTTTAACTCTTTTCTGAGCTCTGTTCCATTCTCAGATTGTAACTTTTTACTTTACGGTTATAGTTATTTAGAAAATCATATTGATTTGATAACGAATCCTTTTGGAAGGATGTAGTTTCTTCGTGGTGTGCTTTTGGAAGAGCAAATAGATGCTCCAGCAAAGAAGAGTTTTGCTCTGAATTCCTTTGCCACAATGAAGACATTGTAATAAATAAAGACCTTGTTAATTTTAGACAATGGAACCAGAAGGGTGTAAGATTTGTAAATGACTTATATTGGAGTAGATGGTCAGGTTTAGCTTCTTGCAGCGGGCCCTTGGTTCCCTTTGGTACGCTATAATGCGTCCGCTCCTTCGTTTTTTTCTTTTCATTCTTTTATTTGTGTGTGTTGTGATGTTTAGTGTTTGTGTTGTGTCTTTTTATGTTAAATGTAACACAAAGTATTGGTATGGGGTCAGGAATTCGGTTCACATGAACATATTGGAAGCATATGCGATTTTACAATATTCAATGATCGTTGTCGCGGTTGAAATCGAGTCTAAAGTGATGACATTGTAAATAATAAACTCTTTATGTTTCATAGCTCCCTCTCAAGACTGATATTATCTTAGCTTTAAAACAACGTTTCTTGACTACAATCGACCGATTTGCTATTCCCGTTTGGAAATTATATAACAGAACTGCATATTCTGAGATTTTCATGGTCGCAGCTACCATGGAATGGCCTTAGGGGCTATTTGAAATATTTGACATTTACCGGGAGCACCGGTAATTTGTTTTTAATTCATTTTTTGAAAGCAGAAGTGTTTTAGGGGCTAGATTTCTTAGTGCTTATAATACATCAACATGAGCATCCACATATATCAACATTTTAAGGAATTACTATCCATCCAATTTTCAAAATGTCCCAAAACTTTGCTATCATTGATACAATTGTTGATATTTAATGCACAATCAGAAACCCAATATAATGATTTAAGGGCATATGAAGTATTGATCTTATATATATTAGGTGATGTAATAATGCATGATGGATAGGGAGTACGATCTGTTGAATATAGTTTCCCTGAATGTTAAGAGTCTTAGATACGTTACCAAAAGGAATGCTATAGAAAAGCGGAGCAAACAGAGAGGAGATATCATTTTGTTTCATGAAACTGTTAGTGCAAACGATGAGGAGGATCGATGGGAGAGGGAATGGAGTGGGGACTGTGTCTTTTAGTCACGGAAGCAACCACAGTCGAGAAGTTTGTATTCTGATTTCACAAAAACTGAAGTGGAAGGTATTGAGAAGTGAGTGTGATTCAGACGGGAGGTAAATAATCTTGGAAGTTGATATACAAAACATGAGATTCATGTAATGTATACATATTGCTCCGATTGTCTCATATTCGCTCGCGTGAACATTGCCAGCACAAACCACTGACCTCTACCTCCTGAACGGATCATCGCCCATTCCCATTCACTATACGTTACGTACTAAAAGGCTGTATTGTCTGACCGTTCATGAATATTCATGTTTTTGCTAAACTCGGCAAAATGTTTGCTTTTACTAAATAGAAAAATTACGGTGGGGGGTTGGATGAAATGGACATAATGAAATAGGCAGAAGTGATCTATGATAATTCATGCTTTTTATGTTTCGTGTGCTCGACCTATAATCTTCAAATCGCTTGGTAAACTGAGTCCAAAGTTAGACTTGTTTCACATGTGTATTGTAGGCAATGACGAGCTTGCAACCTATTTTGAAAAATTACGGTGGGTGAACTTTCAAAAGTCAATGAGACATGAGGGCTCCAATGAAAGAGCTAGTGATAACGTACGTCGGGGTGGATGTGCTTTTCGTTTAAACAAAAAAATGAATTTTTAACGATTTAAAAAAAAAACGTCCATAGGCTAACATGTTAGGCTGCTGACTCTGATCATGCTCTGACGATAGGGGGCGTTGTGAAATGAGACTAAACGGAGCCATATGTTTTATAGTTCGAGATAAACAGCAGGAACAAATATATTTATTTTTTCACCATTTAAGTGTTCACTTAAATAAATTTAATTTAAACAAATCCCTTATGATAGTTGGCAATTTTAATACGATTCTAAATTTTGAATTAGATATTTGAAGTAAAGGGATGATTAGTCAGTTGTTTAATTTAGAATTCGAGGATTTCCTTGGGAGGTTTGATATGTTGGATATATGGAGAAAAAATTAACGTAGATACGATTTAATTTACTTACAAACAAAATAATGGCATGATTAATTTTGTTAAGGATGATATTTGGATCTGCAAAGACCGAACTAATACTAATACCCAAATCCCAATTGTTTTATTCAAACATCATATTGGCGCAAGTCGATTTGTTGCACTCTCTTAAACTATGTTTCCCGTTCATCCAAGTGTGATCACATACCACACAAAAACGACACCAAATGATTTGGGATAAAACACTCTTTCATAAGATGTATAATCATTTACTGTTCATAAATGATTTTTGAAATAATTAGCAATTTCCTGGGTGTAAACTTTTGTTTAACTCACACTGTTTACGGAATGCCTTCAAAGATTTTTTTATTGAAAATATTGATAAACTAACTGTGGAAAAGGCATTAACGTATAGCGTACTAAAAAGCGGTAGAGAGAGGCGGCAGGAGGGTGGGGGCAGACAAAAAGAGAGCTTGGCAATGGGAGCGAGGGAGAAAAAATGAAATAAAGACCGTAGATATAACATAAGATCGGTAGAAGACCCAGAGAGAGATACAGAGGGAGGGGAAAGTGAGAGTAATCGTGTACGTGTGTTTTTTTTTATGGGCGTGTGTAAACCAAAATAGAACATGACAGGTAACCAGAGTTGTTCTGATGTCGGACTTGTCTATGTGACCGGGATATCAATTAAAGCTAAACCATTTTTCGCATCATTACATCGCAGGCAGTCAAGCTCTACATCGAACAAAAACGTAACAAAATGTGTGTTTGATACCATGGTGATAAACGCCTCACGTGATTTCAGCAGGCTGCATCTATCAAACTCTTGTATATTTGTCTCTCATTTGCCTCATGCTCTCGCTGAGCATTCTGCAAACTAAACGTACCAAGATAACAGCGTTTTCTTCAGGAGAGCGTGCAAAATCACCTTCCTCTTTAGTGATTCCTTGATTCCCGTCTTTGAATTTTCATGCTTCAAATGAGCAGATTATTGGAAGAAGACTTTCAAAGTTGAGTTGAGTACAACGAGTTCAGTCTACGAAAAAGGGGAGAAAAACACTGGTTACTTACATTTTGAGAAAAGAAGGAGATTCTAAATGGGAAAAAAATTAACGAAGGTTCAGGATTTGTCTCAATATTCGTCATAAATCTTTATCGATCAAAGACAGCGATTTGAGAAAGAAATTCATCATCATGGTTGATTTACCTTTGAAAGGGCTCAGGATTTTACTTGCCTTGTGCGGTGGGTTTTCTCTGGTAAGTAAATGGAAGAAGAAAAAATTCTTTTAACTCTTCAAAATAATCGTCAAATGCTTAATGGTATATCGTCTATTAATGACGTCTGCCTTATTCAGGAGTATCATAACGGTAAAGCAGCTTACTTCTTCTACTCTACCGTTCCAATTCCTCCTTTTTTATCGTCCTCTCAGTAAATCCATATCTTTTGCGAAATCTTTTGTTCGTTAGTTCTCTCTGCTTTCTATTTGTCGTATTTGTGCTTGTTTTTTTTTCTTTCTCTCTCTCCCTCTTCTTTCTTTTCTTCCATCCTCCTACTTTTTACCTTTTTATTTCAAATTGTATCTCTCATTTTATTTGAATATTCTTTCTTAACTCAAAAATTAAAGACGCTAAAAGTCTAACGGGCATTTATGAATTTTCTCATCTTTTGTTGTATTCGAAATGCTAATAATGATGTATATCCTTAATGAGGACATAGATACAAACAAATATAGCGTTGTCGATGTTTTATCCCGAATAAGTGGGTTTCAATTTAACAAATGAGTAAATGAATGAAAGTATTCACAAATTGAGGGTTTCGGTAACCCCCATGTCGTATCCTATTGTTGATATTATTCTTTCGTCAGAAATCCCTAATGTGGGGCTGATAACAAGAATTGGGAAGGACATATCATGGAAAGGAAAATAATGGACGAGTTGAAATGGAGCTTCATTTAACACTTACAAGACAGTATATTTGATTCGTGTGATCGGTTTTTGTCTGTACACCATAAATGAGGTATTATAAGACACTGATGTCTGGACATACTGTTGTGCCACGGGCGCTGCTGTACAATGCTATTGGTTTGGACGCAACTCTCAACAAATTCTAGACTACAGTAAAATATGCTAGGAAACTAGCAATCGTCATTTGCAAAGATATTTTGATTGATTTTACTCCGGTATGGGATTAGTTCATTGAGACAAAGGTTCGTCCAGTTGTATAAGATGGTTTGATAATTTAGGCTTTTCCGTATATAGTGCCGTATTTGTTTTCAATTGATAATCCAGAGAAGATCAGATTTCATATAGATCAGTTTTAAACTAGGGTTTCTAGTTGCCGAGTGTGCTTCTCAAAATACATAATGGTATTTCAGTTGTGTTGTATATTTTCGTTATGGGACACAATAAGTAATCACTGTTAAACCTAGCTCATGTTAACACGATGCGAACTCTATTATTTAATTTGTTCACAATATTTTCAAGCTTTCTATCACTGAAGAAGGTACATGTACGGAGATACTTTGCTTGTTTCAAAGCATTGGGTTTTCATTACAATTTTTAATGATACACAATTATTACTCCTGTCATTCAGTGTGAGATGTATTCGAAACCAATGTAGAAGAAAAAAGTGTATTCTGTTGGCCAGAGGACAAACATTGAAAAGAATATTTGTTAAAAAACGTCACTCCTAAAGAAGAATCTGATTGGTTAGAAGAATGGCAGAGGATTTGTGTTTTTTTTCAACACGGTACAAACTATTCATGCGGAGTTATCATACTCAATCGACCGGGTTTATATTATGCAGTGAATTAAAATCGATTAGTAATTCAGATCGTTTTAAATGTACAGCAATTTCCATATAGCCCTCGAGACCTTTTGAAATGTGCGGATATGGCAATGAACTGTCATACGAATTGGCCTTAATTTTATTTTTAGATAGTATTTGCGATTGTGTGAACATACTTTGAAACATACTCAGACTTTAGGAAGTGCGATAGCTCAGTGGAAGAGCAGTGGTCTCCATACACTGTTAGAAAAAAATTAAACAAGTTGTTTAAAATTTTAAACAACCCCAAGTTAACCGGTGAATCGCTCAACTGTTGTTTAAAAATTAAACAAATTAAGGTTGTTTACATTTTGAACACTTAGTTGTTTAAAAATTAGGAAACCTTTTAAACAACAGTTGTTTAGTAATAAAATTGCACAACTCGGTTGTTTAACGCAAGTTGTTTAAATTTTAAACAATAATGTTTAAATTACTAGGCAACTGTTGTTTATTCAATATTACTGCACAACTGGGTTGTTTAAAAGGAGTTGCTTAAATTTTAAACAGAACTGTTTAATGGTTATTATCTGGTTGTTTGAATTTGTGAAATGACCTACTGGAACCACTCCTGCAATAATCACAACGATTTATACACTGTAACATGCAGAGCTTGTTGCCAAATTACTTCAACATTTGTTCATCATATTCATGGCAGTGACAGACAACATTATTATTTGTCTCTATAACTTCACCTAAACCCCATCGGCGAAGCCGAGAAGAACCAAGTCGTCGCCTTGCCCTTGTTCCGCCATTTTCGTCTGCACTGCACACTAGCACTGCATGCTTGCATGCATGTATTATGTACGTACTTTGTGCATATCGCATGTGTGTGCGCAAATTGCAATCGCGTATCGAGAAAATATCAACGACGCCCCCGGGACTTTTTAAACAACTCTGTTTAATTAAATATTTTTGTCTTTTAATACATAGTTGCTTAAGTCAATCGAGCACTGATTTTTCGATTTTGAACAACGTTGTTTACTTTTTTAAACAACATTCTTTTAAACAGTGATATTTTAAACACCGTTCTAACAGTGTACTGGGAGGCCGTGGTTCGAAACCAAGTCAAAAAGCTCATGCCCTTTGGTAAGGCCTCAATCTTCATTACCATAGTAATTCTGAGTGGACTTACTTACAACCAAACACATGCTTTCTTAGCAGTCAGGTAAAACAATTATCAAAGAAACAAAACATTAGAAGACTTTACACATTTAGTGTACGAAATCGATAATTTTTAAATCTGAATGGAAAGGGACGAAGGTTAATGATAAATGATAAATACCGGACCGACAATACTGATATGATTCAACAAACATTCATCTTCTAAGACATACTATTTGTTTGTCTCTGCTTCCAAAATCGTTCAGATCTCTAGTTCCTAGATCTACTGTCATTTTTAATAATTCTAATGTTTTTTCTGAAGTTCGAAAAAAATTATAGAATGACTTTGATTTAATATGTAAATGGTTTGATATAAATAAGATGTATATACACCCTCAGAAAACTATGGTGATGTCCTTTGGATCAAAAAGAAAGTTGGAGAACAATCGTCTCTCAATCAAATTAAATGGTGAAAATTTACAGTGTGTCGAAACAATGAAATACCTAGGAGTTATACTTGATTCACAACTTACGTGGTCTGAACATATAAAATATATAATTACTAAGATATCTCGTTCTATTGGATTTATTCGTCGTATAAAATGCCTAATACCCCATACAACTCTTGTAAACCTCTATTTTGCATTAATTTTACCACATATCGACTATTGTTGTACTGCTTGGGGAAACTGCTCAAAGACAAATTTATCGAAACTGCAAAAGTTACAAAATAGATTTGCGAGATTGATTTTAAATAAGGATTACGACACACCACAACGTACGCTTCTCACGACTTTGAATTGGCAATCGGCCGAACAAAGATTAACATATCACTACTGTTTATTAGCTTTTAAAATTATAAATGTCATGGCCCCAACTTATTTATCGCACCTTCAATTACTGTACCCGCTATTCATTACATTCTCTACTTGACATCCCATACCCCAAAACCGAATTAAAAAAAGATCATTCTCATATAAAGCAAGCACCCTATTTAATAAATTCCCCCCCCCCGCTCAATTCAATCAACCAAATCAATTTAAGCGCGGATGCCAATCGGCAAAACCTTTATTATAGTAGAATCTCCGTTCTTATTTCCCTCTACCGGTATAATTATTTTTCTTATGTTATATATGTTTGTACTCTATATTATGTCAAATATGTCAATGTTTAGTTTTGACAAATGTTATAGTTTTATATATTCCTTGTATTTTTGTATATCACAAACTTGTTATGTCGTTCTAGAGGGCGTACTTGGAAAGCAGTTTTGTTAAACTGAATGTACCT
Organism: Strongylocentrotus droebachiensis; assembly: GCA_035222895.1. Lineage (NCBI taxonomy): Eukaryota > Metazoa > Echinodermata > Echinoidea > Camarodonta > Strongylocentrotidae > Strongylocentrotus > Strongylocentrotus droebachiensis. Next base: position 54,127 of record JAVYIG010005836.1, read on the forward strand.
ACCCTCTATTTTAAATAAAACTTGAATAAATAAATTAATTAATTAATAAACCATGACTTTTTTCTCTCGCATATTTCATACGTGGGTGTAATTACGGATTCAGTTCTTACATAGCACAAGTGGACAGCTTCTGTGTTACCAAACACGCCTAGGTGAGATGGCTTCTATATTTCAAAATGAATGAATTTTGAGGGAAATTGTATGCGAGATAAGAGACCAGGGGGCGTTTCACAAAGATCTTAAGTCGAACTTAACTCTAAGTTGGACTTGAAAACTATGAAGAGCTGTTTGTAGCCTTAAAATTAAATAGATTCAAAAGCCAAAATTCAAGTATTTTAGACTTTTTATAAATCCCACATCAAGAAAATGAAATCTCCTTCATAATAACAAATATAGATGATTTAAATCAACATGTTATGCCTTTTAAATAACTTTTACAAAATATTTTCATAGATGCTAACGGCATCCCATAATTGTTAAGTCCAACTTAGAGATAAGTTCAACTTAGGATCTTTGTGAAACACCCCCTGAAGGTCAAGAGTTCGAAATTTATGGACAGTGATGGTTGGACCTCTTAATGTGGTTCAGAGCGTAAAGGAGTCAAACATTTTGAGGGGTGGAGCAATGAAATGAATAGGTATCATCAACCGTTTTCAGAAAACGGTAGATTGACAGGAGATATACATGTATTAAACCCTAAATATTTCCATGACTCTCCCCCATGAAAACTGAAATGCCCCTTCCGATGAGTATTTAGGGAAAAGACTTCCCATATTGAAGTGAAAGTACTTTGTTTATTGTGACGCAATACGTGAACTTTTATGACCTAATTTTCCTACGATGACGATGGAAGATTAAACCATTGTGCATGCCTTGTTCCTCATAGAGACCTTTGCTGCACTCACTCTTTTATTATGTAGTATTGTACATATTGCACATCTATTTTTCGGGGGTTTCTTTTGTTTTCTTTCGTAAGAGCATATTATACAGTGTGAATGTATACTATAGGCAAGCAATATTCTGTTATGTTTGGTTCGCTACAAAGAACTCGGACAGTATCCATGCTATCCAGCATTCCCTGCGTGTCCAGAGGGCTCACTCGACACCACCCAGGTTACCCATGCTAACGTGACGGTCAACTCAGATGACGGGAATAGAGGGACTAATACAGCGATTGTGGATGCCACGGAGGCAGCTAACAACATTATTAACTGTGGCGACACCTACAACTGTAGGAGTTTGGCCTTTATCCTACTAGCTAACTACTCTACCCAGTACTGCTTGGGGTTTTCACCAGGCGTACGTGGCTTTGCGGCCAATGGTTACATCTTTATCGATGTAGTCGTGTCTGTCGAATACACAGGTAATGTATCGAATCGTACAAATAAGTGCATGGTTTATTTGATGTAAGACTTTCTTGATTGCCTAGCCAATCTTATAAGCTAATCTACTCAGTTCTTCTTGATTTTTAAACCAAGGCGAAGCTATGTTGGTGGACGTTGGAAAGTATTTATCGATGCATTCGTGTATGTAGGATACACAGTTAATGTATCCATTCATAAAATTAAGTGCATGGGTTTGTTGATGTAATGCCTTTTTTATATTTTTTATAGTATTTTGCCCGATATGAATGTAGCAGGTAGGCCTATTAATAAAAACTAATCAATATCTTACACTTAAGACTACTTGTTCTACCATTGCTGTTGATGTCATTACTCTTATTATTGTAATATTTGTCATGATCATTATTATTATTATCATTATTATAATTATTATCTACATCGTGATTTTGCGTATCTTGAGATTTGTCGACTTCAGCTACCGGGTCCGCCTTAAAGGCCTAGCCATGCCCCAGTATGAAATGTACAGTTTCGTACGATGTTAGAGGTGGAAGAGATGGAGTTTGACAAATCTTGATTCATAGAGTTAATTCAAATTCATGGTTAATTATTTAACCAGTTGTCGACATAACTCTCCTCAAATCAAAGTCAAACCAGTTTTAACTAAACGAAAAATGCGTTATTGACAAGTTCTATCTTCATATGATTTATTGGTGCTCTTTATTGTTTTTAAATTCAGAAAGGTCAGGAAATTCTCTGTTCAAAGCAAGCTTCATCGGATATTTTCAACGGGGAGCGTATAACTACGACCATGTCATGGGTTACTCTATTACGTGCAATATATTTAGTATCAGTAACACGACGACTATGCTCACATACCCACCAGATGGATCTACACTATTGACATTTCCGTTGAAATCGTCTATAGACTCACCAACCACTGAACCCACCATGCGTGTACCATTAGAAACGAATTCTACTTCCCTCACCTCCTCATTTGTGCCTTCATCCGACCACACCTTGACCGTACCAGTAAGTTCTCTTTCAGATATAACTGTAGTGTCAACGCATACATATACATCTTCTACACCGGGTCTGCTGAATGCTTCATCTACACAGTTGACTGAGGTACCATCTCTCACGGGCAACGGCTACCATTTCAAAAATAACAGCAAACTTTTGATATAAAATACAAAGTCATTTAACCAAAAACATCATGATGGATGAGATCTAGTAAGAAATATATTGTGTTTGAAAGTTATTTAAGTAAACAATTCAAGATGATATCCATTAAAAGGACACCTGTTATCCATTCAGACTCCTAACTGTCTAATTGGGAAATAGAAATGTAACGTGGCCTGTATGGGTAGCACTTGCACACATTAATTTTAACCGAGTTAACATCTTCTCTAGGTAACGAAATTACTTCACTTATGTTTAAAAAACAACAACATTTGATTTTGGTTTTCAATCCAAGGTTTAGGGTTCCAATCCAAGCCCGGTACTCACCTCTTTGGCAAGACATTAATCCACATTTGCTTTTCTCCACCCAGGTGTAAAAGGGTACCTGGACATCACTGGGGTAATGATAAGTGGAGGGCCCTCGTGATGAACCGTGTCGATGTTGATTAGTCTTTCCTGGGTTAACACAATTATCGTTATTATTCGATAATCGGTCCAGACAACACATAAAAGTTGAATACCGGCCATGCGATAACATTATGACAGAAGTTTTCTGGAAGCATTTGGCAACGTTGATTACAAGAATAGAGGCATATTGGAAGTTCTAGGAATGATCAAGATGCTAAGATAATTGGCTGCATATGCATCTGTAAATACTTATATGTATACCCTAGTAGTTTTTTGTGTTGCGAAAATATATTTTTTCCCTATTTTTTCTCTATTTTTCCCCTATTTTCTGGAAATGCAGACTATTTTTTCCCTATTTCCTTCAAGAAAATAGGAAAAAATAGGGCTATTTTTTTCCTATTTTCAAGTACAAACTATTTTTTCCCTATTTTTTCACCTATATTTTTTTTCAGACTATTTTTTTCCTATTTCCTATAAGAAAACAGGAAAAAAATAGTCTTATTTTTTTCCTATTTTCAAGCACAAACTATTTTTCCCCCATTTTTTTCACCTTCAACTTTTGTGGACTATTTTATTCCTATTTTTTTTAAAGAAAATAGGAAAAAAATAGTTCTATTTTTTCCTATTTTCGAGTACCAAACTATTTTTCCCCTATTTTTTCACCTTCATCTTTTTCAGACTATTTTTTTCCTATTTTCTCCAAAAAAATATGAAAAAAATAGGACTATTTTTTCCCTATTTTTTTCATCTTAATCTTTTTCAGACTATTTTTCCACTATTTTTTCACCTTAATCTTTTTCAGACTATTTTTTCCCTATTTTTTCACCTTAATCTTTTTCAGACTTCTTTTTACCTATTTGCGAGTACTATTTTCTTCCTATTTTTTGCACTTACATTTTTTATGACATGATACAAATTTGTAAACTATTTTTTGTCTATTTTCTAAACTTGCATATTTTCATTGTTTATGACTGGCATCCTATTAAAAAAGCCCGCTTCTCCTGCCATTATCTCTGTTGTTCATTTTGCGACTTATTGGTGGTTTTTAGCTGTGGGGTCACATATTGAATAGTGAGCTCAAAGATAACCATAAATAAACAATGTGTAAAAAGAAAATGTACGAAATTTAAATTTTGTTCCTTTATTAATATTCTTGATTTTATTTACAAAACTATAGTAGTGACTAGTGCACTCAAAGATAACCATACATAAACCATGTGTAAAAAGAAAATGTACACATAGAAATTTCAAAAAAAAATTCTCCTTTATTAAAAGGAAAAAAAGCATTCGATCGAGATATTCCCGTTCTATGTGTGAGTAAAGTTTCAACGTAGAGGACAGTACGCAAGTACCCGTATGTAATTTGAAAATTACCCGTCATTTTTTTTCCCCACTGACACTGCTGTGCGCATCGGACTTTTGCTGATTTTCGTTCATCAAACGTCTCCAAATCACACCAAAATGTCTTCCAGCAATTATTCTAGCGATGAAATTTCATCAAGAGATAGTGACTCCTCATACTCCGATGCCTCCTTATCCCATTTGAGTGATTCTTCCCAAGAAAATGAGCCCGACAAATTTTCAAAATATTACTAGTCCCACTCGTAGAGAAACGAGTTTGTTGTCGAATGACGGGCGGAACTGGCCCCAGAAAACAGCTGAAAAGGTACGTTTATTTCTGAAACTTAATTATATTATGATATATATATTTTTATTGTGTCTGTTTTTGAATATAATGCTACTTCATAGACATAGTAGGCTTATAGAATGTTATTTTACGTATCAATATATTCCCATGTAGTGCTGAGTGAAGTGTAGTGAATCCCCAAGTGCAGTGTAGTACGTGTCTGTAGTGTTAGTGAATGAGTGAATGTAAACAAACGTGATTACAATAAATCCACGTAGAAATTTCAGATTTTTTACCATTACTACGTCTGTCAATTATATTGCCTTGCATGATATAATGTTTTGATGTGGTTTTAGGCTCAATTGTATCTCAAATTATTTTTCTAGGAATCAGAAAACACAACCTGCTAAAGCACCACGCAAGAAGAAGAGCAAGTCTTCCAAGTCCGAGAGTGTGTCTGCGAGGTATGTCCTTACTTAGTAGAAATCTAAATCTATTGTTGATAATTTGTTTGGGTATATTTATTTCATGTTTGTTAGTTAAGATCTGACATCAAAATATTAGAGTAGTTTACCTCATCATTATGCTAGAACAATAATTTGCAGGTGGCACAAGTTCTACCTAGATCTACATTATTTTTCTCTTTCCTTTTTATTTTTTTCTTCAAAAAATTGTTCCTTTACTATTTTCTTTTCTGTGTTTTATGTTTTATTTTATGTATGTTCACCCGATATATCTAAGAATAAAATAACTCTAATTAATTGCCTACCTGAGAGGTTTACATTTCATGCACCTTGACGGCTCTTTGATGACTCCGTTGTTTCACCATCCGTTCGTCGTCAGCCTGGCATCTTTTTTGCTATCATACTTTTGTACACACATGTTCTGTGCCTTTGAATTTTTCATTATGAAATACATAAATACTTGTACTAAGTATTAATTGCATGTTCATAAATGTACCAATGCATGATTATTCTAACCCCTAACTCACATTTCATTTATATCTTTACAGATCCATTGAAACTAATCAAGCTACAATGTACATGTAACGTACAACCACCATTTGATTAACTAGATGCCTGTGAACAGCAAGACCAACATCTGTATCCTTTACATTAGTATTTGTTTCCATTTTATTATGTAATTCTTATGTCTAATCATTGAGATTCATAGGCAAGTACAACATGTATGTGTACACAATGAGTGCCTGCATATTGTGAAGATAAAGGACCATAAGACCATTACTTATGAATGATACATGGTAATGATGGTATACTTTGTAAAACTATTTGAAAATAGTAGCATGTAAGTCTGTCATTTTCTTGTTTATATATATCTCAATGACATGACATGTCATTGATTTTGTAGTAAGTGTTTCTAGATTATGATGATTGTATTAAGATGTTGACAGTTCAATTGAGATTGAGAAAATTATGTAACATGTCAACTGTACTATAAAGCATGCATGCATTGTTGAAAAATCTGTTTTATGATTTATTTTATTTTGTTATCTTTGTAAATAACGAGAACAAAATATTATTTGTCATGATTTTCTTGAGGTTTGAAAATGTTATTACATTATTAAGAGCACTTTGTAATATTAAATTGTAATAAAAGAGACAGAAAACAACACTCTCATGTCCAGAATACTGCTTTATTTGGTTACTAGTGAGGGAGAGAGCTTGTGATCGCCTGGCATATCCGCATCGGCTCAGTAATAGTCCTGAAACTCACCTGAATACTTTATTTGAACAAAAATAGAAAGCTACATTCTAGGTGGATGATATTTTTTTTAAGGCGGAGGCATATAGGAGACGCAGTCGCATTCGTCTTTCTTTTTTTTTTAGAGTATAATCACAGCAAACCATGAACAACTCTATTACTACAACATGTACACTACAGTACTTAACCAAAGATTGTAAATATCAGTTAAGTTCTTTTATTTAGTTGCTTATATGAACACACATACTATACTAAACTCATGTCATTGTGTTTACCTCTCGAAAATAAAGTACATGTATTTTATTTGACACATTCCCTTTTATTCTTTTTGTCCACTGCCATTATAACGAGGTGCTCGGGACCAAGCCAATTTCCTTGTTAAAATGAAATCATGTTATACTCAAGTTACTGAACACATTGGTTTGTTTAAAATTGGGACTGATGAGAATTGCCTGATAATAAAATCTTGGTGTATCCATGTTTGTTATAATAGGCATGGACTGTATAACATTTTCCATATACCCATTGACTATTTTAAATGTTCTACTGAATGGGTTGGACTGAAAGGATGAAGTGAATTTGGCAAACTGAGTAGGTGCATCGATGCAGAGAAAAGAGCTGTAGGAGTAGGGTGACTATTCTACAGTGGAAACTTTTGACAATGAGGTCATGTGCAACCAAGAAATCTTAACCCCCAAAAGCTGGTAAATTACCTTGTCATTTCAGGTATAACTGATCTCTTTATATCAAGTTTGCACTGTATGATTTAGTTGAATGTACAGAGTCGTTGACTGGATATGTGAGATGGTAGTGCTTGAGAAATCCATGAAAGTAAAGGATGAGTGATCCCCTCCCCCCTATTTCCTTACTATTTTTTTCCTATTTTCTTACTATTTTCCCCTATTTTTTTACTATTTTTTTCCTATTTTCCTACTATTTTTTTCCTATTTCCTTACTATTTTTTTCCTATTTTCTTACTATTTTTCCCTATTTTCTTACTATTTTTTTCCTAGTTTCTTACTATTTTTTCCTATTTTCTTACTATTTTTTTCTATTTCCTTACTATTTTTTTCCTATTTTTCCCTATTTTCTTACTATTTTTTCCTATTTTCTTAGTATTTTTTTCCTATTTTCTCACTATTTTTTTCCTATTTTCTTACTATTTTTCCCTATTTTCTTACTATTTTTTTCCTATTTTCTTACTATTTTTTCCTATTTTCTTACTATTTTTTTTCTATTTCCTTACTATTTTTTTTCTATTTCCTTACTATTTTTTTCCTATTTTTCCCTATTTTCTTACTATTTTTTCCTATTTTCTTACTATTTTTTTCCTATTTTCTCACTATTTTTTTCCTATTTCCTCACTATTTTTCACTGTTCACTAAGCACCTAGTTATCACTATTTTTTTACTATTTTCTTCACTTTTTTCTACACTATTTTTTCCCTATTTATTTCCTATTTTCAGGTCTGAAAAATAGGAAAAAAATAGGAAAAAAATAGAAAAAATTGTTTCAAACCTATTTTTTTCCTATTTCCAAAACTATTTTTTCCCTATTTTTTCCTTTTAAAAAAATAGGGAAAAAATAGAAAAAAAATATATTTTCGGGACTATTTTTTCCCTGTTTTTCCCCTATTTTTTTCCTATTTTTTTACGACTGGGGTATATGCATATAATATACCATTTGCTCACTGCTTCACGATTTTCAAGTCTAGTTAGCAGATATGCATGTTCCCGTTGCCAAATCGTGTCCCATTATTTTCAAAATCTGCAATATCGACGATCATATTCGAGTGTGGGTAATATTCTGTAATTCACATATCTTTTGAAGTATACATCATGCGCTAGAGTTGGTATAAAGTTTGTGCGGATTTTTTTTTAGAGAACCTGGGAAGCTGGCTTCCACAAAATTAATGATGCGAAAAAGGAAATATAAAGATACATCCCTACCCAATATATACCCAATTCTAGAATGAGGATTAACACTTGACGCAAGTGTAATTTTGCACCAAACTATATAGGAACAAAGGGAATGAAGGATTGCTTTTTGCAAACCGATGGCTTTGCAAAATTACCCGTTTCCCGGTTGATTACCTCAATGATAAGCCTTTTACGCACGATTTATAGAGTATATCTTGCACTGGAAACATTTAATCTTAATGACCATGAAGCGTTTGGTATATCAATCCCATGATAAATGCATTGTGGCACAGGGATATCATTTGTGTAGCATGTGAAGGTTCATAGCCAGCTAATTCCTGATAGTAGCATTACGTTCCTGCACATTATGTAACCGAAAATGGTCAGCTAGACGAATCTCAGATATTGTAATAACAATGATAATAATAACAACAACACTAATAATAGTGGGTTGTTGTAAAGCGCTCATGTCTGCTATACTTGACCTCACTGGCGCTTCACAATGAGAAAATAGCTCATTAGAAGATGGAGAACATAGCGGGTTTACCATACTGCATGCGAAATTTGGTTGTACGTGATGACTTTGCTATGATACTTCCCCCATCCACGTTCAACAATAATGAATGAAGGTTATATAATAATATATAGACATCGTGATAGATATAAATGCGAACTATTTTGGTTATACAGTATTAAAAGACATCAAACTCTGTTGAGAAATTTCAAAGAGGGGAAAGTAGAAGGTACTAGACCGACAGGGAAGCCGGGAACCGACCGGAAGGAGAACATAAAGAACTGGAGTGGGAATGAGACTGCGAGAGTATACTAGAATGGTAGAAAATGTGGGGAAATTTTGCAATAAAATTCCGAGGTGAGACAAGATACCAAAAGGGAAAGAATCAGACTATCACTATTGCATTTGCATTGAACTTAAACATCCGTAAATTTATCACAACATTATTAGTTTTCAACTTTTTCAAACGATTTCGTATACACAGCATTCTAGAGTGTTGTGTCAGAAACTGAAGAAAAAAAAATCATAATAATGGCGTCCATCTGTTTTTATATAGGAGGATTTTCAGTTTCTTCTGAACCCTGACATATTGGAGCAGATAGTCTTCGATATTGGAATGAATCTCAGTACAGGACAATCAATCGAAGTCAATAGTAAGTTGATCTGCATTTCTGTGCCGAAATATAAAGAAAACAGGAACTTTAGATTAAGATGTTGATATTCGCCATAATCTTGGTAGGTGTTATTAACATGCAGGGTGCCTCAAAGAATGAAAATGCAACGAGATTTCAATTGCACCCTGCGATCTACGCTAAACTGCATAGTTTTCACGTTAATGCATGTCTTATAAAGAGTTGATATCAATGGCAACTTATTTAGGATTTAGCATATCAATCGCAACTATGTACACAAGAGAAAAGGAACTATTGGCGATTGATTTGGATCAATCGCAACTCTTTATCAGACGGGGTTCCGGTAATGTTCAATGTTACAATTCAAGAAATCCCATTCAGAAGCAGCTTTCATTTTAAGCTTTATTTTTTGTTTCTCAAGATTTTATGGCAAGCTCTCAAGTTGACTGTAATCAACTAGCCTAAGTTTTAAACATGGCATTATACCAATTATGATAAAGTTCATAATAATCATTGTAAAATTAATAAATTTTCATTTTTTTTTTTAATGAGATTTACATACAAAATCAATAAAATCTCGATCTCCATCTGAACTACGGTTATTATCATAGATGAGATGTTTACGGATTTTTACTTGATACAAAGGTGACGGATGCAGTAAATTTGATTGAGATAATTTTGTCTATGTTAATCAGCTTCTCTACATCCCTCATGAGTTTCCATTCTGTTGATTTGTTTTCTTCGTAATATGTCATATTTTAATGGGGGAACTTGCTCAGTGATTTTATCTTCAAGTTTCATATATAGCTACCATATTTTGTGTTCTTTTGTCATTTTTTATCTTTATTCGTTCTGTTCTTCGTACCCATATTATTGTTTCTTTTTTTATAATGCTTTTTCCTCTATTCAACCACTTGTCTTTCTCCACATTCTATCTTTTTCTTTTCCCTGGAAACACTCATACGCTAGATATCTATGTATACCGCTCTGTACTCGAATATGTGTGTGCTACTGAATGGACGGACACCAGCCTGAACGGAGATCGATTCTCTTTGCCCGTAAACTATTTCTGTGAAAGGAATAACCAATCCAAAGGTAAGAGGTCATGAAGACATGGATTAAAAAATATGCTTGTAATCATTCATTTTATGTCACTATTGCTTTTTCCACTTGACGTGTGTACACTATTCAATTATCAAACCCGCAAATACACTCATTCTCACTCACACAACCCACCCTCACCTGTAAAGGCTAGTTCAGTATCAATATGAAAAACAACGAATGTTTATATCAGGGACGTGATAGAGAAGGACTGGAATCAAGCCGCTCTCCTTTGACCCCATGCTCCAAGCCGCCGAAAAGTTATGCGCTAATCTGCAACTGTTGTCCAGGTGGTGAGATAAAGAGTGCATGAAATGTCAGGATTTAGAATTCTTACATTAGAAATGGTATCGCAGCAACTGTTCGCTGTCCCTTACAATGATTTCTCATCATTGTTAAATGTGTAATGAGTAGAACAAGCGAACACAAACTTGTGTAATTTCATTCTATTTTCCAACTGCAAAAATACAGAAAAAACGCAAAAACACGCAATAGCCAACTCATGGTTATCGAAGATTGTATATCATGGAATAAATAACGGGGCATTAAAACACGCACAAATTAGCGCATTATCCTAAAATAATTATTAAGTTTTAGTCAGGATCTAATTTTTCTTTTACCAACTCTGGCACACAAATTATAGGAAGGGTGGAGTAGTAAATTGGAAAAATTGTTTTGAAGCACTATTCCCATTATATTCCCCATATAAAGTTTATAATTTACACTGACATTTTGCCGGTAATTTGATATTTTTGTAATAAATGCGAAACTGGTGCATGGCCTCCGAAATTCCCCGCAGTGGAAGCGCGGTTCGGAGCATGGAACTTCAGAGCCAAGTGGAATGTTACACATCTCATTGTTACGCTTTAGAACTCACGAACGCGTTTGAATAAATTACAAGAGTTACCACTCCTTTCTTTCACCTCCCTGCTCAGACACTATCAATCCCCTACGCACACACATTCTCATCTACATCAATACACATTAGTCCAGTATCAATGGGGAAAAAACGAATGCTCATAGACTATTAAACCCCTACACACCCCCATTCTCATCTACATTAATACACGTTAGTTCAGTATCAATGGGGGAAAAACGAATGCTCATACACTATTAAACCCCTTCGCACCGCCATTCTCATCTACATCAATACACATTAGTCCAGTATCAATGGGGAAAAAACGAATGCTCATACACTATTAAACCACTAGGCACCCACATTCTCATCTACATTTATACACGTTAGTTCAGTATCAATGAAAAAACAAATGCTCATGTAATATCAAAACCGTTCACACCCACATTCTCATCTACATCAATACACATTAGGCAGTATCAATGAAAGAAACAAATGTTTATACACTATCAAACTACTACACACACACATTCTCAACTACCAATGAAAAAAAATAAAAATAAATAAACGCATTTCAATATCATCATTTGTTGTGTTGACGACATGACCATTCTGTAGTGTTTCGTCTTTTCCCTATCCCTGTTCAGTTTCCTTCTTATTTTTCAATTTGAAATGGGCCACATAAAACAGTTGTAATCCTAAAAACTAACGAATATTATTATAATATTTCTAGGAAGACGATATAATAACCTTGCTAACGATTAGAGTGAACTAAACTGGATTATAAATGGATTCTATACCCTCTTCAGATGGAAATGACCATCTGCCTGTCACTTTAGGAATTGTTACGTCCGCACGTCTTCCTGAGCTCCTTAATAACAACACAGCTAACAACGCCACCACCGGCAATAATGATGTCAATCTCCGAGTTGCAAGTAATGTCATAACGGCAGTTGTATTCATTGGTCACGAGTTGGTATCTATTCCCTTCAGCTTTACGCTTATCCACTCTACAGTGAGTACCGTGGGGGATCTTTAATCTATTCAATTTCGCTGCACAAATAAATCTGTCATGTCATGTTAACCCTTCTGTCAGGCAATTGTCGTACCATTGTGACCGGTACCTTAAAACCCTCATCTCGATTGAAACTATCATTCATATCTTTACATTTGTTTTGTATTCTGGTTATGTTCAGATAATATATATTTTTCCTAAAATATAACTTAGAATGATCAAGTTCATAATGGTAATCAAACATTTGAAATAAAATGGAGATATTTTGACAGTTCTATATGTTTTTTAATTATTAAAGATTTTGTATTTTCTAAAATTACAGGCGTTACCATGGCAACCGCAATTATTAAACATAGCTATGATCTGGGAAGAATAATGTTGTTAATCAATATCAAAAGGGTAGCTGGAAGTAGATCTAGACAATTATTGAAAATTGAATAGAAATATAAGTCATGTTAATGAATCCAATGAGTTACTTTGGTAACGGCCGAAGACATCAGTTAGAAAAATTACAACAGGTAGATTTGTGTTCAGGACCTTCGAAATTTGAGAAATAGCACATAAAATCAGATCATACAGAAAATTATAAGTACACTGGCAACTTGCTATGTTCTATTATAGATACAATGACTGCTATGAGAGGAATAGCTATTTTATAGGCTCAAGGGGACGTTGCATCCTGATATCACCCCCGAAGAGTGCCTAAGGGTGACAGCAAGATGCAATGTGCCCAAGAGCCTAAAAACAACTATTCCTTGAATATTAAAGCAGTTCTTTGGACATAAAATAAAATTTAGAAACCAAAATATCGGAGATAACATGTAGGCCTACGATCGAGATCGGCGGTCGTCTATGTGCAATTAAAAAACCTAAAATGTAGCGACCGAATTAATCGCAGACAAAAAGCACTGTATGGTAGCCGCGCTCGCACAAAATTAGGTTTAACACGTAAACCAATGGGGATCGCAGCAAAATATAACTATTTTCCTGGTACCCGAACTCTTGCGGAAATCTCACTGTTCGTCTCTTAACGGGAAAGGCTATAATCACGACTGCAATTTCGACCAATCAGATGGCTAGATTTCTAAGGAGAGGTATATAGCAGTATTTGTTCATCACTTTCCCTCCTACTTCACTGCAGATGATCGGTCAGAAATACTTTTCACCAACATGCAGCTTCTGGGATATAAAGACCAGGTATTATTTTGACAGCCATAATATCATTGTATCAGAAATTATTTTCGAAAATATTTGATTTCTCTATGTACATGTTACATTGATAAATGGATTTTGTCAAACTTCAAACAATTATCATTCCTCATTGGTCATTCTTTTAAAAGTCGAGATCTCTTTGATGCAGACAGAGGATAAAATACGATTCCTAGAGCAATATAATCCCCAGATCATGTAGGGAATATGGCACTGAATTATAAGATTTGATCAATCGTAATTATTTCTCTTCTTCATCATGTTTTTACATTCTCAAAGATTTTTGTGATTATGTTGAGAATATGACCTGTATTCACTCTTTTTTACAAGTTAAACAACAATAAACCAAATATGTTGACACAAATGCAATTTAAGTTTTTTTTTTACCAAAAGGGCAAATACAATCATGTTTTCTCACATTATTTTTTGATTTGAAATGAAAATGAAATACGACAAAAACGTATATTGTCTCTTTCCACATGATTATTCTCGATTTGTTAATGAGTTGAATCTTGAATAAGAATTATACTGTTTCAGAAAGTGAAATAAAGTGTTATTTTTGCTCTAATAATACACAATAACTATAGCCATGTATGGACTTGCAGGAATTACATCAATTCCTAACGATGTGTTTACTCTGGCACCTTAGTGCATTTTGTTCTTCCGTCAACCCCCAAAACTAGATTTTGTAATGTGCTCCTAATATCGGAGCGGAATAGATTTTGACTTATTCATATTAACCGTTACAGAGAACACATTCATAATGTATCCATACAAAATAAAGTAATATGTTTGTTCTAGTCACCTGTCTCGTGTGCTATTTTTTCATGAAAAGAAAGTGGAATTCCACCGGCTGTCGAGAAATCGCGACAGACAACTTGAATATGACGTCATGCTACTGTGATCACATGACCAGCTTTGCCATTCTCGTGAGTTTGCTGCCGAGTGAGCTGGTAAGATACAACCATGATATATTATATTTCGGCTTATCATTTCACAAACAAGTTTGACATTTAACAATAATTATCCACAATTGGTGAGCTTAAAAATACGATAATTATTGAGAGTTTCTGTTTATATATGCGCTACATGAACTAATGAGTTTCATCATTTAATGTTTAAATGATAAATTGGCGAGTTAATTGTGAGAATATTCATATCTTTTGATAAGAAAATGATTAGAACGATCCCTAAAGATGCAGCTATGATTCAAAAGTTGGAAATATGTCCAATTTTCCTAGAATGTGCTTCTAACAGCCCTTTTCTCAATAACTTTTGGTAATGGTTAATACCCTCAAATGGCATCATGAAAAAACGAGTGATCAGAATTAGACTTGAATATATAAAGTCTATTATAATATTTTTGTCTCTGAAAATATATATGATATTTCTATACCAAGAGTATTAATATTGCTGAAAGCTTTTTATTGACAATACGTTTCAGGATGGAGATATCATCAGTGATATTCTAACGGGGGTTGGTCTTGGATTATCTGTGACGTCACTCGTTATCAGTCTGATTACGTTCTTTATACTCAGGTGAAATATCAAGGAATTTATAATATAAAATGGTTCGTCAAACCAGTATCATTTTGGCAATTTGGATAATGTATGTACCCTCTTTTAATGTAATTCAAGTCTAAAATGAAAAGTGTATAATTTCGTTAAAATCTACTTATTAGACACAAAATTTACGCAGCATTTTCCCCGTAAAGGCAAGAAAAACATATAAACACAATCAACATCCTTTTATTCAATTCAACATCAATGTCGTTGTTATTGTGATATTTGTATTCTGTTTAAAATGAAAATGATTACGTGTAATGAAATGATTGGGCACTGACCTTGGATTTCAAAATACTAGAAAGTAGTTTTTATTTTGCACTCAATGCGTGCACTGTGCGTATAAAAAACAAGATCTAGAATGCAAGCCATGATACGTTCATATATTTTTCTCAAAGTAATATATTTAATCATAAGCTGAAATTCTACAGAGTTGTTTTGTAATCCTATAATACAGTAGGTCCAAGGAACAAATTTACATTTAAAATCTATATTAAACTGAAAAAAGGGTGATTTAATTTTTTTTCTTCCCTTTCTGCCATGAATATAACATAAATAAAATGCTTTGTAAACCAATAAACATATATTTCGTTAACTTGGATATACACTCTCAGTAAATCTAAGGTTCCAATTTTCACTTCATACATAGACGATCGTTGACAGCTGACCGTGTTATAATCCACGCCAACCTGATGGGCGCCATTTTGTTTGTCGATATCACCTTCTTTGCCGGCATCAATCCGATTGAAATTGAGGTAATCTTGATTTTTTTTCCCCAGAGGTTTCTGGCAGGCTATCCACTCCCTACGTTTTCCTTAGGTTAAGCCGTGTGCTACCACTCTTTCAACTTAAAAATGTTCATCAAACCATCAATACAAAATATATTAAAGTATATTTCAAATAAAAGAAAGAGCAATACTCTACCAACATCAATTAAGATCGAGTTTCGAATTTTCGCGCTTGGATGGGCACATCGTGTAACGGTTAGGAGGTCTGATTAAGAAAAATTCGACAACAAAAAATCGAGCAAGTAGCCATTCAAATGTTAATGAACTTGTGCATAATACATTACGCGTCTCAACTCTACCGCATTATATCTTATCTTGTATGTGAACCTCTTTTTTAGTCTGCATGCAAGGCATATGCCTTCATCCTGCACTACTTCTCACTAGCAATGATGCTTTGGATGCTCGTCGAGGGTGTACACCTCTATCGTCAGATCATCCAAGTTTTTGACTCTGGTAATCCTCGAACTTGGGTTTATGGAATCTTAGGATGGGGTAAGTTGGTGAAAATCACTCAAAGCATCATGGAGCGCCATATTTCGCTATCGAAACAAAAATTAAGTCCATAATCGTTTTCCATGACAACAGTGATTAGGCTAAACCATCGATTTACATTGAACGTTGAGGGCGTACAACCTAATCGTGATATCATCCATCTTCAAATTTTGATTTTTGGCATCATATATGACATCGGTTAGCTTAAATACAAGATTAATTAGTGGACACTGCTAATATTTGAAAACAATAACGTTCATATATCGGAAAGGACGTACATATCTTTTTTACGGTAGGGTAAGTTCAAATGTAATACGGTTTTACTAGACAACGCTGCTAAAGGCAAACCAATACTCATTATCACTCAAAATTAAACTAATGATGAAATCTTTACAGTAAGTGGGTTGTTAAAGTAATACACATGTAGTTTGGCTTTAATTTAACCGATATAATCAAAGTATCGCATCCGCCTTTTCCAATATATCATACTATTTCCTTCTTTCGCAGGTGGTCCAGCCGTTATACTCATCATAACTGGAGGCGTAAAGCATCAAAGCTATGGGTATGAACGAAGGTGAGTATAATTTCATTGAAAAAAAACTATTATTATCAATATATACATGTATGATATTCCACGGAAATCAGTTGCATTGTAATAGCATGGTTCAAATGTCAAATATTTACAAAGTTACCCAAAACGAATGCAAACAATCTAACATTTTGCATAATTGAAGTAAATGTTTTATCTCCATCTTCCTCTTTCAGTTGCTGGCTGAATCCAACAGATGGGACAATCTGGGCATTTGCCGGCCCGGCTATAGCAATCGTAATTGTAAGAAGCTTGTTATAGCGTGCAATTTGATTATTTGTTTATTTTGTCGATATTATTAGTTTGCGGGTTTGTTATTATTGTCATTTTTGTTTCTAGTACGGAAGCTTGGAGAGTATGATTACCGTTATACTAATGAGTTGGGTAATGTCCACCAATATATTAATATGAGAAGATTAGAATAGTGTTCTGCACATTATCTTGTTGTTTGAGAATTGTGTGAATATGTAAATCAGAGTCTGACACCACGTACTTCGGTAAAGGTTTTAAAGAAAAGATTTTACCTCAACGGACAGTTATTATTAGTATACAAAAAGGGAAACAAATCAGAAATTCAGACTGGGGGAAGTTTGAACTAAATCGGACAAAAAAAAAGAAAGTTATGATAATTTGAAAGTTGCTATCGTTATATGTATGGGCAATTTAAAATAACTAAAGCTGTCATTTCACTGCGATGTAGTGGCGGACAATGGCCCCCTACTTTGTTTCAATACACAAAATGTCAACATATTTAAGTATTTTATAATGAAGTGTATGTCACCCATAATGTATTATTACTAGTGCCCCGAGGGAAAAAAGGCACTAGGGACGAAAACAGAAATGCATTATATTTGTTGTACACGGCAAATGAGAAAGTTGTCAATGGCGACGAATCCACCAAAGAAAATACTATCAAATTTGAGATTTGCATAGATTTATTAATCTTATATTTCAAACATTAGCCCTGCTGTTTCTCATTTGTCCTACCATTATGAAAATGAAGTTGTTACAAGGATTGGTTGTCCTATTAAGTTTAGGATGAACATGGTGAAATAGCTGCTGCACTCTAAAATAAGGTTTACGTTGCACTTCAATAAAAAAAAACTTAAAAAACTAAAAATAAATAATATTCCGCTTTTATATAGCGCTTAATTTATCTACGATGTCTCTAAGCGCTTTAAAGATATACTATTACCCCGGTCATTGGATTCAATATTAAATTGCACGCACTGTGTACACAATCTCCACTCCCTGAGGAGCATTCCAGCCAGGCGTTACTTGACGCTCAAAAACTGTTTGATCAACAATGACAGTCGCATCCTACCGGGTACCCATTTAACACCTTGGTGGAGAGTAAGCAGGTGCAAGTTAATATCTTGCCAAATTATATTAGTGCCGTGCCGGGATTCGAACCCTCGGCCTCGCATATCCAGTCAAGCACCTTAAACCACTCGGCCACGACAGTCTTAGCAATAAAAAAAAGCAGCAAATAAAATTACGGTACCCTTTTATAATGGTTCAATGTTGCATTTTAGATTGTACAAAGCAGCACTCTTAAGCAAAGTCCAACAATTTCACTTTAAATTGAAACAAAGCAGCACGTTCAGTCACCAGCTGCAACTTTTAAAATATTAAAATACATATAGTTTACCCTACCGTATTTTAATAGATACTAAGTATAACTCAAACTGTGGAAATACTGCAAAAGCTCATTTTAAATCATTAGTTTATATTATGAAAAAGAAGTTGCGAAATGCTCGTTATCTCTATTAGAGTGCAACTCTTATTGCTCAGTGTGTTTAAAAGGAGATTTTTCTAAACTGAAGGTATGCATATTTTTTCCTCGAAATTTAAATCTTGTAAAGTTTCATATTTTATCCATATTTCAAATTTCAGGCCTACATTTTAACATCTTCGCATCACGATATCTTCATATAATTTTATTCGAAGCATGAGCGCTTGCGAAACAAGTAAGCAATTGAACCATACCTTAATACTGAATGTTAACGATAGAAACTTTCCTTGTGTCAGCGATTAGAATTTCATCATTAGCAGGAAAATTAAAACGTATACATTTGTTTACACTTCTAGGTCAACGTAGTTATTCTCATACTGGTAGTAAAGACAGTTGTGACTGCATCTCGAGGTCAACTTGACAACGATAAGATCAAGCAAATCAAGTAATACAATTATTACTCTTTAATAAATTATTCATTTACAAAATATTCTTGCTTTACCTTTTGTCTCGATTACGTAAATGTTTAGAAAGTATTTTCGTGAGTAAATTAACTACATTATGTATACTCATTCATGTATTATTCTGTATATATGTGCAAGTTTGGATTTGGATAGGTTTGTGCGCGGGTATTTTGTTAAACTTGTGTGTCGATTTAGATGGTGCGAGTGTGTTCTAAGGTTGTTGGTGTGTTTTGATGTATAAGTAAAGTCACTGTGAAATTATCTCTGTCACTATATACTTTCCAGAGCTGGACTTCGGAGCACTTTGTTGCTCTTCCCCCTGCTTGGTATCGCTTGGTTATTGACACCTGTTGTGACCGCTTTCCCTCAAGTCAAGGCGTTGGAATACATCTTCAACCTGCTCAATTCTCTTCAGGTATCTTCTAATATAAGTGCTAACCTGGCGTTGTAATCCAACACTATGATGTTAGTGTTATTATGATTTTGATTTCCGATGTAAACAAAATGAAAACTTAAAGAAAGAGAGAGAGAGAGGGCCGGGCCAATGCCGGAAACGAAGATAACCCTTTCATTTCCTTTAAAGAGAAGGTTGAGCTTTGTAAAAGTGAACAAATACAATTTGAAATATTTAACATACTTTTTCACAGTGAGGGAGAATATCATAATAATAATTTCACGTCATTTCTCTTGAAATGCCATCATATTCCAAATAACTTAATATTTATAATCTTTGGATCAAAGTTTATTCCCATTTATTTGTGTAGTGCCGTATTATTTTTTTTTGTGTGGTGATTTCCCTTCTGAGAAGAAATTTTCGTTTGCTTTTTTATTTTATTTTGATCATTCGAATACCTCATAGATAATCAACGCAGAATAGGTCCTAGATGATGTCTGCCTTGTCGATTTAGTCTGATCAGTACACAAATTTGATTTTAATCATGCGTGTGCTAAATGGCCATAATATTATTTCTTTTGTTTACTATGAGACGTTCATATTTAAGTTTAGTACTGTACTCTGTGCAATATGTACCGTACTTAAAATTTCTATTGTATCCAGGGGTTCTTCGTCGCATGGCTCTACTGCTTTCTCAATGTAGAGGTATGTAATGAAATCGTAGCTGGCATCAGACACTCAAAACAATTTCATTTCGGGGAATTTGCTCTGTAAAGAAGTAAAAAAAGTAAGAAGGGGAGTAATCGTAGACAACGTATAGGTATGCTGCAACAAGCAAAAATGCGAATGCAAATATTACGTCCCACAACATGCTGCTTTTATTTCGTGGTAAGTGTAAGGCAAGTTATTTTCATAACGGATTTTTCATTAAAAGTAGGCTATATACAAAATTATTTCCGAATATTGATCCCCCAACCCGCCCATTTAGAGAAAGAAATTCTTCAAAACTGCAAGTGTCCGATAGTTCACGGTAGAACTGTGCAACTCTTCGAAACAGGCAAGGCAGACAGCGCACAATTTCTGGCGCTTTCGATTTAGCCAATAACATGAAATCAAACAGAAGGTCTCAATAATTGTGATTTTGTTGTTGTTGTATTACCACAGGTTCGAAACGCCATCAGAGAACATAATCGCAAAAGTCGTGAACGCCAGGCTTCGAACACCAATTCCAGAACAGTTTCATCGACTGAAGTAAATGGATTTAATTTTACTCTTTATCTAATTATACAATCGTTATCACTTGTTTTCCCTAGTGCAATGATAGCATATGTCTGCGCAGCGCCTTTGTATGCGCATGTGAGTAACTGCTTTAAAAAAATAAATTATATAGATGCAAGAAAGAGGGAACAAATATTGGGGAAAATTATAGTTTCATTGAACTTATTCATGAGCCTCGAAATGCTATAATTTTTGCATCAAACATCACAGACGGTGTGTAACGTGCCCCCCAAAATTAAATGTTTGATGATTGTTATTGTATGGTTGATTCATATCAAAACATGTTTTCTATATTCAAATGAAAAATCGTTATATTCCCAAAGTTTACAAATATTTGAATGTTGAGGTGTCATGGTCTATTATAATATATTTATTATTTTAATATACAGGATCGAATGATATGCAGTCTTATTTTTATTGCAATCATGTCGTTATGTCTCTATTTTTTTTTTTTTTTTTTTTGGGGGGGGGAGGGGGTATCTTTTCTTTTTTCATTATTTCTGTTATTTACCATTTCGTTTTTTCAGGGAAGTGCAGCTAAGCCTAGGAGGAGATTGATTCGAGTCGCCCCAGCTCCAGTTGCTCCAACACAAAACCAAGCCGGGGTCTCTAATTACGCAACCTAAGCATGTGCCCTAAACAAGTACCTTAAAGGTAAAGATCAGTTTTGGAAACGCCCCCCTCTCAAAAAATGAAATGGAAGCTCTTATTACCAATCATGTGAAAGAATATGTTTTGACTAATACGTGATGATAACAAATTTGCCGAGAAACCGTCTACTAATTGATATATTTGGTAAATTATTATATATATTTGGACCTGATAGATATCGCGCACGTGTCGCGTAGTCCCATATACATCTTTATGTGCACAGTGCTGTATCTTTACCAAGGCTGGGCCAAATTTATTATCATTTTGATGATTCCAGAACCTTGCAGTACACACCAATACTTATATGCTAGATGATCAACCTTTTCTGAACGATTCCACAACGTTTCTTTCACAATGCAATCGCATGACCATAACTGGTCTTTATCTTTGAACACTTGATTGAGCATGTGAAGGTCGTAGGTACAAGCTCCTACAAAGCAACGATGTCCCCTCTAAAGACATTAATCAACATTTGCCACTCCAGACCCGGATGTACTAATATAAGTGAGAACCTGGAAGGATTTGTCTCTTGAATTCACGGTGCGGTGATGATGGTTGCTGGTGACAAGACTTCCAAAGTCTTTAGAAAGTGAATAAAAACATTGTATCATAAAGTACGAAATATTGTTGCAATTAGTGCTATATATGTATAGCAGTTATTTCTATGGTAACCCTTTCATGTGTTTGATTTGAGATCTTATTATTAAGCCTTTCTATTCACTGCTCATGACATGAAATTTCATTACTTTTGACGATAAAATATTTGATATTTCGTTCGGTAGTTAGATCTATATAGTGCAATTGATATACATGTATGTGTCGTTGGTGTGATTTCTTGATAATTTTTTTTTTTTTCGAATTATTTTACCTCCTATCCCCAACTCTTTACCGTCTAACTCAAGTAGCAAATTAATGTCATGTATGCGTTTGATTTTATGCAGTAGAATTGCCAATATATTCTGAGGGCTTCTCGGCATTGCAATGTGTTATTCTCTGCTAGATATCAAGATTTATAATTGATAGTGAAGGATAATATCAGGGTGTAACCTCTTTATCATAGGTCATAGGCTTTCACTACTACTCGTTGATAGAAAAGTATTCATATTTCTTGTATTGGTCATGCATAAATCAATAAGACATCATGTTCCAGATTTATGGAATGCACTCCCAGAATCAATAAAATCATGTAAAATCCTAAATAAATTTAAATTCAAAACGAATAAAGTACTTTTGTCAGAGAACATGTACATTGTTTGATCTCATCCCAGTACTGATTTAATATCCGATATATTATTTCAAGATTTCTTGAAACATCCATCACTCCATATTATAACTTCCGTATACTTAACATATATATTTTTTGTGTCAGTTATATTTACATCAGCATATTTTTATTTTCATTTCAACACAATTATCATCATTCTCATTACCCCATTCTTGTTGAATCATCTACACCACTCTCCCTCTCCCCGCTCCGGTGTATCTTGCTATCAAGCAAGCTGTTACTGTTGTAGTCCTTCATCTTCAGATTTTGTAATGCATCATTCCTGTTATTGTATTTTCATAAAATTTTTGTTTTAATGTCATTATTTATTATAATCTTTATTATTAATATTATAATGTGTACACTTTCAAAAAAATTGTTATATTTTGTACATGTTGTATTGCTGAAATGTTATTTTATTTGTTAGTTGCATAAGAAAATAAATTTAATTTAATTCGATTAAATCTCCATCATCACCATCTTCATCACCGTAATCATTATCATCATCATCATCATTCTCACCACCATCACCCTCATCATCATCACCATCATCATCATCATCATCAACAGTAACACCAGCAGCATTGACATATAACATTCCTATTTTACCTTCCAGATATCAATTCGCAGTCCACGAAATACATATAGTATGGTAATTTATTGACAATTGTAATGTAGTATATGGGTAAAGTGATGTACAAACATGGTACAAGTATTGAAAGAAACATACCATTTCGTCAGTAATCAGTAAATCATTAAACATTTCACCTTTAAACTGTCTACGCCTTAGATGATTATATACAATCGTAATATCACTTCATTCAGAAGCGCGTATACACTAACCATCAATATCAGGAATATCAAGTTTGCTCAGAGAGAAGAAGCTCGCTATTTATAATTCAATGACAAATTCATTAGTTCAAAAGGTTTGTTCATTTTCTTAGGGTGCCAGGTGGCTACATTCACTAGCATAGTAATATGTTAGCTCGTACGACTACTTACAGCTTTACGAAATACTATTTAGTATCTCTTTTCTGAAAAAAAATGAAACAAGGAATTATCATATTTATTTCGTAATTTAAATCATCGGTACATTAACGCTTTCCGATGATAACAAATGATATTGGAATAAATTCAATCCTTAACTTAAAAGAGTTGAAAAGATGAAGAAATTTTAGCATGCTATCAAAGTTATCATATTGTTCTTATTAGTCAACTTGACGGTTTACTTGATGGATCAATGCTCTTTCCAATAATAAAACAACAACATTACAGATAATCCGATTCCAAAATAAAACATGTCAAACCAAACAGTGGAACCAAAGCGAAGGGTACGCACAAACAAATCAAACTGAAGAAAACAAATGAAACCTGTGTACATGTCAGCAGTATTTGATTGCAAGAAGTAAGTTAGTAGTACAACTTTGAGATTCATGGTTTGAAATATCTCGACATTGTTATGATAAGCTTTTTTCAGACGTCACCTTCATATAAATCGCAGGAAAAAAAAAAAATCATTTTTCATGAAAGAATGATGAAAAAACTACACACTTTACTTGTATGTAGTTTGTTGATATGTAAAGCTATATCAACATTTTCAGTCTGGTATTCATCACTTGAATAATTCAAAAAATTATTCCACAATTATTTAAATAGTATTTTCTGCTCCTCTTCTCTTTTTCCAATTGTTTAACCAGTACTACGAATACAACATAACACAAACTCTTACACACACTTTTATTTTCACACTTCTATACACACACTAAAACATAATACCAATCTGATTATATGCAGGTCCTATATATTCACGTATGTAATATCATACTTACAAAAACATACACCGATATTCTAGTACAGTCAAATATTTTAGAATGTACGTACACAAAGCATCTATAGGATATGAGAGTTAATTGACTGACTCTTAAAAACAACAAAAGTTAGCTACACAGATAAAGTTCTATCAGTAATTTTCAAAATATCCCTTGTCGAACCAAAACAAATTATGAGAATCGGTCTAAGGCAAAGTTATGAAAGATATAGACCATCTTAAAAATACCAGGATGAACATGCGTCATTTTTTAAATGGTATCCGTTTAATATTGTTAAAGTCAATCTTTAAAAAAATTAAGAAATGCTTAAGAATTCAATGCAATTTCATATTTTGGCAGTCTTTCATTCATTTTAAAATTACATTGTTTTGGTATCACTTACAAAGGATGCATATCAAACCAATCCCATTTCTTGCACAGTGGTAACACACACAAATAACATACTTCTATATTGAAAAAAGTTGTTTTGGAATTGAACAGCGTTATATATAAACCCAATGATGGTACTTTGAATTTAGTATACTAAATCCAAAATAATCTTGCAAATCTGGTCATGAGGTCGATAAGAATTAATATGACAATTTATTTGCTATTTCAATCGTTTAGAGTAAAACAATAAAATATTGAATTGTAGATACAGTGGTGGCTATTATCCGGAATGGGGTCAGTATAGCTTAGTGAGCAAACAAAATCAAATAAAAAGCTACATAATAACACAAAAAACAGTGGCATAACTAGGGGGGAGGGGGCAATCGAAGAAAAATCTATCTTGTAAAAACTGATGCGCTGCCCCCCCCCCCCCCAGTCCTTAGTGGCATAGTGTCTAAATCCACGCTTTATCAAAAGAGAGAACAATAACTTATGCTATTTTTTCCCTTTGAATTATATTATTTTGTGTAGTGAGATTATTGAAATAAAGTGTTGTGATACGTTCTGGTTAATTTTGTAGAAGAGAAAAGATTAAACATGCGTGCGAGATTCCTACCACTGTGTGCGTTCCGTTAAGTCATTATGAGACGAAAATAACATATCAGTTCATTACAATAGCTCCAGTGGGATCCCGTTCGAGATCTGGAACGCTACTGAACATGATAATCATGAGTTAACTGGAGTGGTGGATAGGTTGAATATATAGAGCCTATCTGTTGTACAAAAGGCTAGCACTCCAGATTGGAAATGCTGAAGGTAGTACCAATGTCTCTCGGGTTTTTCAATCTTGTGATCAGAGATGAGGGTCTTGATGTGCTTCAGGTCGCCGGTATACTCATCGATATTGAGCAGCCCTTCTTCGCCTCTAACAGAGGCAATCAGGACTGAATTACCTTTAGTCAAACCGGCGTAAGGGTAATGACCACTCGAACTTACTTTTTCGTGCATTACATCACCCTTTCTATCAATACGTATTATCGCATTGCTATTCCGTTTAACGATGAATGAATCACCATAACTAGTGATTTGCCAAGGTTCATATGTATCGCATGGTATCTCCCTGATCGCCTTTCCACCTGCTGGTGAGAATACCTGGATCTTCTTGGCTATTCTGTAGCTGACATAGATCAGATCATTACTGTCTACAGTAAGGTTACCATACCCACCTTCAATTTTATCTAGAGTGTTGAATGTCATATCCAGCTTCTCATACTCTGATGTGTACAAGGATATGTTATTAAGTGCATTTCGTACAACACACCGACTATCAGAGAGGAATCCTATCCCCCTGATATTGATACCCTTGAGCACCGTCTGCTGCAATTTTCCAGCCTCAGAGAAAATGTCCATTCCACCACTGTTATATCCAACTGCCATCCTACTATTTTGTGTAGCAGCCATGGCATTCATATTGTCTTTGTTTGATAGTGCGACATTGCATTTTGACTCGCATTTAACAAACCGGAGTTCACCCATGGATAATTGATCAGGAAAGGTGCTTGGTGTAAACGTCAGTTCCTCTGCATGGTCAGCTACATCACTAGCAAGCTTCTTCTTGGGATCATCTTGATCTAGCACATTCTTCAGTTCACCAAACAGTGAATCACGAATAGCAACAACGTCCCCTTCTAGAGGGGCTTTCAAACTATTACTCACCAATTCACTCGCGCTCACAATACTCGTAACTAACCTCTCATCGGCAACTTTCATCTTATTCAAACTTTGGCATAGTTTCTCTTTCTCAGTATCTACACTCTAAATTACAGGGATTTAAATTTAAATCTATAGGATTTATTTTTAAATCTTTCATGTACTGTAGGTAGGGACCAATCGATGTGGATTTAAAATAAATCTTCGCTAGGATTAAAAAGTTTTAATCTGTAAAGGATTAAAAAATAAGTTCAAAAGATTTATATTATAAATCTTTCTAGATTAAAATTAACCCTGATAAAGATTTAAAAGCAATCCTTTTTGGGACTTCTTTTTTTTTATATTTGAAACTCGGATTAAGAACCAGTTTAGCAATCTTTTAAGATTAAAAATCAATCTTTATGGATTTAATTTCATTCAAATCCGGCTTAAGATTTAAATTTTAAATCCCTGTAATTTAGAGTGTAATTGCTTATTCAAGATCACATTTCTCTCTTTTATTTTGTTGATAGCCTCTTCACATGTCTTGTTGATTTTAGCTTTTTCTCCGTCGATGTGATCATTGACACGCTTCAGCTGATTATCAACACATGTCATGTGATTATTGACAGTTGTAGCTTTTGTCTTACCCCGGGCTTGTAGGGATTCATTGTCCTTCTTGAAGGAAGTATTGTACTCCTTCACATCTTGAACTGTGTGGCCTTTCTTATCGTGGTATATCATGCGGCATCTCATACAGATGAACTTT
Source organism: Strongylocentrotus droebachiensis (assembly GCA_035222895.1). Lineage (NCBI taxonomy): Eukaryota > Metazoa > Echinodermata > Echinoidea > Camarodonta > Strongylocentrotidae > Strongylocentrotus > Strongylocentrotus droebachiensis. The sequence continues at coordinate 81,526 of JAVYIG010005836.1, forward strand.
TTGCAAGTGGCGCATACATCGGTACAGACATATTTTTCGTCATCTGATTCGTGTACTTCTTCTTGACAGTAGACCTTCTTCTTTAGGATCACCTTGCCCTCTCTGATGTCTTCAACACTCTCAACCTTATGTTTGAGATTAGGTGGCCAGGTGTTGTGCTTTTGCAGACATGCGTTACACATATTCTTACTGCAGTCGCAGCAGAAACGTACAGCTCTTGATTGCGCGTCACACATTTCACAGAGCTGTTTACTGTTCCTGATGTCATCAACAAGAGACTTAACAAGAACATTGGTTTTGAGATTTGCTACTTTGCCATCGGTTACAGATGTCGTTTTTCTACAGATGGGACATGCTAATGTGCTTGCATTCCTCTGCGATGAGCACGCTAAAATGTCTCTAAGACATTTCTGACAGTATGTGTGCGTACATGCCAACTGTTTAGGATCACTTAGTAGATTCAAACAAACAGGACACTGCAAGCCACGTGAAACCGTGTGTTCAAGTGTCGCCATATTTATTGTTTCTCTATTGTGTGAGTTAGAGGTTTAATTCACTAGCCATATATACCAATATAAATGTACAATGGTTGCAAATGCATTTTGTGTATCAAATAAATTATCCAACATATAAGAAACAAATTAAAAATAGAAAATGTTAATACATGTAGTTGGTTGACTTGTATCTTGAGTGGTACATGAAGAGGCAGATCATCACAGAATCCAGATGAGCGCTTGTTCGGTTCCACTCGCTAGAGACTCGAATGTGTCATGATCCACGATCCCCCCTAGAAGACAAGAAAAAAATTAACAACTTTTAAGAATGTGATCATTTAAAGAAAAACACGTGGTGAATGAGTAGGAATTTCGAGAAAAGAAAAAACAAACCAAGGTTTCGAAATAGGGCATGCATACTAACGATTTCACGTTCCTAACCAAATCTAGCAAATTGGAATTTTGATTTGAAATGATTTATTTTCTTCTGTATGTCATATAAGTATAAATCATTTTCGGTTACATAACAAATATACAATACGAAAAAGTACTTTCTGACAGTGAATCATAAACAAGCAAATATACATAGCAAATATTGTAGACAAAAAGGTAAGTTACATTTTTAAAGTATCATATTTCATCATACTTTCTATATATTTTTTTGTGGAATTATTTGCTCTGTGAAACATATATATATTGATTGTAATCATTCAACCACTTAAAAGCCTATTTCTTCTACTTATAAAGAAACAAGAAATTACATTCATATTGCTCATGAACTGTTGGCAATAACTGTCTTTTTATCGGGTTTTGTTTTGTTTTCCCCTTAGTATAACCTAAACGCCTCACAAAGCTTCAAATAAAAGAGAACTACCAAAATAAATGTTTTTATTGGATTGAATGTTTCATCTGATTGCTAGGAAAAAATGTTTTTAAGCTACCAGGGGACCGACGGCTGTAAGTCCTCTCGGTTGGGCCTTGTAACGTAGATTAGGTCTAATGCCGCATCAAAGGGCCCTATCGAATCCATTTGTTTTCGAACCCGGATCCTCCCAGCTCTACCACTGAGCCATTTTGAATCTTTATGTAACACGAATACACTGGTTCCCTCAAATGACATTGCCTTTGGCATTTTACATAGATACCTCTTAATTAATGTTCGATGTATAACCCCTGAAGATATAAATTTTCATAGTCTATCTACTGATTAGCATCGTTCTAATTTTGTTCATGGGTAATGTGGACTTTGCAATAAGAATACAAGAAAATCTGTTAGTTGGCATGATCTTGTAATCTCGAAATGCCTACTGAATAAATATCGTTACTAATCTTTGTACTCCGACAACACTTTGTTAGGAGATAAAATAGGAGTTCAAACAGAACAGAATTAACATTTGACTCACTCAGATTTCACCTTGCAAGATATTACCAAGTATCTATCATTGCCACGGATCAAGCATTTTAAATAGTTCGCCTGTATCTTTTCGTTTACACAGGTGTTTATTATAACGATGTTTAATATTCCACAATTACATATCTGTTCACTTCTCTTTTGAATGGTTATAACATCGGATAACAATATTCTGTATATAACGTGTAAATATTACCGAACGTCGTAATTTCACATATTTATGATTTTCAACTTAATATTTCACTCCCGGGTCCACATGGCAGATCAACTTTTGTCAAATGGGTATGCCACGCCTTTAGGGAAACAAATAAATATATGCGACACTTTCAAAAAATATATTTCACTCAAATGTATTTATTCGACAGAAAATATTTGACAAGTTTTATTTGACAAGAATTTTATTCGACATAAATTTCATTCGACACATTGTTCGTCAAAAATTGTATTTGTCAACAAATTTATTCGACAAAAATTTTATTCGACACGGTGCAGGTTTAGTTGTGTAAAGTATCGCATGTATTCTGGGTGAGTCGAACAGCTTTTTTTGAGACGAATAACTTTTTTGAGACGAATAACTTGTTCGTGACATGCATATGTATGGAACGCCGAATAGCTCCTGTGTTGAATACATCTTTTTCATTAAATACCTTTATTATCGAATAAAAAGTAAAATAATTCCTTGGAATAATATTTTTTTAGAACAAAACAAAATGTGTCAAATAAAATGTTGGCGATTACATTTTTGTCGAATGAAATTTTAATGTTAAAATGGGGAAATGGGTTGACCTTTAACCATCTATTATTGTTAATTGCTTTCTCAATTGCAGATAGATTTTAAACTAAGCCAAGCTATCAACATCGAAACCATAACATTTTTTTCTTCCAGTAAAATTGTATGCGGTACCAAACAGGAGGCCTTTTTAAAATCCAGTATTTTACTACTCCAACAGCTTGACCTTAATACAGACTATTGCGGATATTTTCAGTGATAGTTATAAGAACAGAATTTGCAGAGTAATTTGGCCAACTGAGCATTACTCATAATACAATTTCTTGAAATGAAATTATACATTCGTTTAAACACAAACTTTTTCCATGATCTGTAATATTACCGGTAGTACAAATATTGGTCTAAAATTTGATGGGTTTGTCACGATTCCTCCTTTAAATATTGTTGTTATTCGGGCAGATTTATACCTTATCCTTATCATTAAATCTGTAATCATTTTTGTCATTTAATCAAGTAACATATTGCTTTTAATTAATCAAAAAGAAAAACTTTCAAAACGAAAGTTGTTTAAAAGCATAAAAGTCAGAGAAACAAATTTGGTGAAAGTTTGAAAGAAAATGAAAAAGATGTGAATTTTTTTTACAAGTGTTTGAAAGATATGTTAATCTTATACTCTGCAAATCTAAAGAAAAGGTATCATTCAATTCCACTTTGGTAGTCTTTTTAGTACAATAAATAGGAATTTCCTTCCTTTTCACCCCTATCCATCAGTATGGAATTATACCCCTGTGATATCATTTCCACATCAACTTTGTGTGCTCATGGTGGTTCGGCTTTGAAAGGGGTAGATATTTCCGGGGACGTTCACGAAAGTCATGAGGGGTACGTTTTCTAAAAAAGTAAGAAATTTCGTTAACAAAAATGTTTTCACGATATTCGCAGCCATGGGAATGCGTATGTACCTATCATATTCAAATGGGTAATATTTTGTGGAAAATGATCTTGAAAGTATACCGAAATAGGGGGCCATTTTCGACTCCATGAAAAATCATACGCTAACGACCATGTGACACCACCAGTTCCCCCCCCCCCCCCCTCGGGGGCCTTAATAAAAAGTATATTTTATTTGATACAAATATTTTCGATATTAAGAAAACCGACATGTCGATAATAACATAAACGACAACATGGGTAAATGGTATGGATGGATAGCCACACCAAAGAAAGTACCAATTCATCTCGCAATCATAGTAAAAACATGAGTGCTTAAAGGGAACTACATGGGCAGAGTATGGTAATGTATTCCCCGCATTAATTCATTTCAAGTTAACATGGTTAGCAAGGCTTACCCAACAGAAGATACAAACTATTTCTAAGGCGTGATTAAGATTATCAGTACGAGATTCTTGTAAAGACAGATTGTCAATAGAATGTTTTAATTGGAGTCCTTAAGTAAGGCGAGGAAGGGGAAGGGGTAAACAAAAAATCCCATACTTATGGTAATTTCAAATTTCAAAAATTCATATTTTCTGATATGCGCTATACAAGAACCGAATGTTATTTTTTCGCCGTTATTCAAACATTCACCGGTTTCTCTGATTTCTTTTACTTTTTTATATTTTCTTTTAGAACAACTTTCTGCCAAAGTCAATACTCAATGTAAGTCTGACTACAGATTTTGATAACTTCAAAATAACTGTTTGAGTTTACGAACTAAATTCCGAGCTAACAAAACAGAAGATGATCAATTACTGTATCTTTTTGATGATGGCTTGTTTCTAGCAAAGTTCGGCGACCATTCCAATGACGCAATACCCCCAAAAGAGTGTGGTTTATCAGTTTTCAACTCTGAAACATGAATATAGAACATATCATAGCACGAGAAAACATTTACAAATAAAACTAGATTAAAGTACAATAATCTAGATTATTTTGGGGAGTTGTGAGCAGGGCATAGAGTTGGTTTGGATTGAGACCGAATACAATTCATATGAATTTAATCACAGCAAAACATAACCTTACCTTTAACTGTGAATGTGACCGTGGATATATGACGATCAAATCACAAACATTCAGTTTCTTCCAATGATAGGAACGATGTTGAACCTCAGAAGTAAAACAACTGACAGAATGCCAAAGAATCTGCCTTTGAAGGTGTAGTGGTATAGTTTTTTATGTTTCAAGTTTCGAATCTCAGCCAGGCACCAACGGCATTGGGCAAGACGTTAAGCTTAATTTGCCACCTCAACCCATATATAAATGGTTACCTGGCAATTGATAGGAGTAATAACGATTGCAGGCCCTCAAGAAGTGCGGTATTAATAACGATGTGGCCAGTCTGGGTAAATAAGACCCAATTATTAATTATTAATCAGTAATTTCTTCGGATCATGCCACGCCCATTCTCTACTTGACTTCAACCAAGTTGACTTACAATTACAATATTCATTATTCTTCTCTAGTCATGTGATCTAGTAAGTTTTTTTTTATCTTAACATGCAGAAATTCCGAACTGTAAGTAAAAGTAAGCAAAGCAACACCGACCCCCCCCCCCTCCTCCTTGAAGGGGGAGGTGGTGGGTCGTTAGGATGGTTATCTTTTCCTTTGATTTTGTTTACTTTTAGCTTCATTTCATTTTTATTTATCATTATCATTATTTCCAATCCAATCCAATCAAATCCAAAAGATTATTGATATAGCGCCTTTTCCTTGCAGTTACAAAGCGCCAGTACATAATATAATTCATGATGCATTATTATTCGACAGAATTTTACTAAGTTTAAACGTGTTCTTGTATATTATTGGAGTTAAAAAACTGAAATGTTAATAGTTAAAATGCAAAAGGGAGCGCAATCGGAAACGCGCCAAACACGTTAAAACTTAGTAAAATTCTCTCGAAAAAATAATGCTTCGTATTCATTAATTTAAGTATGTGAACAAAACATGTTATGAGTTCAATATTAGCTTTATGTTTCTCTTTTTTGTCTTATATCAAATTATTAAATTGATATCAAAAATATTTTAAGTAATTCATTTGTTCAAATATCAATTTACTGGCGCCAGTAACTTTCTTTTTCAATTCCCTCCATTAATTTCGTCATTAATTATCGTTGTAATTATTATTATCGCTTTGTTTTTAATTATTATTATCAATATTGTTATTATTATTATTATCATCATAATTTTTCTCACTATTGTCGATAGTGATATTTTGTATAGATTAACATTAACTCGATTTATATTGTATATTTTACAGTGTTGAATTGACAAATTCAAACTGATTGTAAATTTCTCCAATACCCCAATGTGGGTGACATGAGAATAAATTGGCATTGTCATTGTCATTGACAACAATGTAAACAAGCTTATTGTTGCGTCACATTGACCAGCAAAACCAAACAAAGATGGAGTTGCGTACCAGCCGTGTATAAATATTTTTTGAAAGCGTTTTTGTAACTCTTTAAAATTTCTTTAGATTAAATTATTATGCTAATTTTTCTTTTTGATTATGTATTTAGCGTTATGTATGCCTTATTTGCATACAATCATGTTTCAATCTATCTCCTAGAACAAAGTCTTAATGAAATTATGTCGAATTCAATGTTTGTTACATTATCTCTCTGTTTGTAAACACAGATAATAATATGACCTAATCGAAAGATATATCTAGGTAACTCTCAATAACATTGAAACCAATCTACGTCATTGTCAATCTTGGAAAGATGATATAAAGCCCCCCCCCCCCCCTCCCGCTCCACTGACCCACATACAAACAAACACACACAAACACACACACCCTCAAGCCCAACGTTTTTGGCAAGGCAGTGTGCTTTAAATCTCTACTAGTGTTGCTGTATTACTGCCAGTGTTGCTTCAAGAATTTGTCATCATTGTTCTCGGGGACACTTGTTGAGGTTGGCAAGATGACACCCCACCCATCCCCCCCCCCCCCCTCCACCCTTCATTCTACACAACATATGTCAAAGGTAGCATATGGATATAGCTCATATCTCATAATTCTTTATAACCTAGGATAATATGATATGATATACAAAATTACTTGAACTTTGTTCTACAATTTTTTTTAAAGTCAATAATAAACGACACGTAGGGAGAAGATTGAGCGTGTTCCTGTGTTAAAGGTCAACCTGTTGTTCTAAATGGCCATCTGTACTACTTTACAGGAGGGATAAGACCACCCTACAAGGTCACTGACAGGTGTTTATCTCATCAAATCAGCTCTCACTTAACATAAGAAAAAGAGGATCATGGGGGACCAATAGTCACCGATTGGGCATTGTTTGCCATATAGAGGGCGCAAGTAGCTATAAGTAGTGCAGTGGGGCTTCCGCTGGCGTGACTGGGGTGAAATATTTGCGGATATGCTGACGGGGATACTCCCTTTATAATATTTCGTATGTAATCGTGGTATGGAATTCATATTTGTTTGTTTATTTGTGTTTTAGTTTGTAAAACGCTAAATACTTGTTTCTTTTTATCGGGGTAAATAATGTAGTACATTGTGGAACAACTATTGAACTGACAACACAAACAAAAGTACAACTCGACAATAAAGACCTACAGATCAAAATGAAATGAAAAATGTCACCAATTATTACAATGGAGTTTGCATTTTGGGGGCGGGGGGGGGGGGGGTTCGTATGTCATACGAACTTACATTATTCCCCACATTGATTTATTTCAAGTTAACATGGTTAGAAAGGATTGCGCAATAGGAGATGAAAATATTCATTTTTTCAGTATGAGGCATTGTAAAGAAAGAAAATGATTGTCAATATATGTGGAGTTTTTAAAGTAGGGCAAGGAAGAAGTGGGTGTAAGTTCATGCACGATTTTGACGGCCATTGAAACTCGTATTCGTTTTTTATTGAGGTGCAAACTGGGGATTCGACGGGACAAAATACTTCACAGTGGTATTTAGAACTAGCCAATTAAAAATTCCATACATACGGTAATTTCAATTTTCGGCTCTTTAATAGTTAGGCCCATTTTTGTTTCCCTTTTTATAACATTCACTGTTTCGAGGATTTCTTTCTGCCAAAGTAAAAATTTCGACTACTGTTTTTGATGATTTTAATAATGACTAATAAAAGACGATCACTCACTCAATCTTCCTGATGGCTGCTTCTAGCAAAGCTCGGTAACCATTTCAATGACGCAATAACACGAAAGAGTTTCGGTTGTCAGTTCTCCAACTCTGAAACGTGAATATAAAACACATTATAGAACAAGAAAAACAAATAAAACAATAATCCAGATGACTTTTAGGAGATGTGATTACGGGACAGTGTTGGTTTACACTATATAGACCGTTTAATTATTCGATTCGTATAAAATTAATCACAGTAAATAATAATTCTTACCTTCGATTGTGAATATTACCGTAGATATTTGACGATCAAATCACAAACCATATTGCTCCGATTGTCTCATTTTCGCTCGCGTGAACATTGCCAGCACAAACCACTGACCTCTGCCTCCTGAACGGATCATCGCCCATTCCATTCACTATACGTTACGTACTATAAAGGCTGTATTGTCTGACCGTTCATGAATATTCATGTTTTTGCTAAACTCGGCAAAATGTTTGCTTTTACTAAATGGAAAAATTACGGTGGGGGGTTGGATGAAATGGACATAATGAAATAGGCAGAAGTGATATATGATAATTCATGCTTTTTATGTTTCGTGTGCTCGACCTATAATCTTCAAATCGCTTGGTAAACTGAGTCCAAAGTTAGACTTGTTTCACATGTGTATTATAGGCAATGACGAGCTTGCAACCTATTTTGAAAAATTACGGTGGGTGAACTTTCGAAAGTCAATGAGACATGAGGGCTCCAATGAAAGAGCTAGTGATAACGTACGTCGGGGTGGATGTGCTTTTCGTTTAAACAAAAAATGAATTTTTAACGATTTAAAAAAAAAACGTCCATAGGCTAACATGTTAGGCTGCCGACTCAGATCATGCTCTGACGATAGGGGGCGTTGTGAAATGAGACTAACCGGAGCCATATGAATGATCTCTCCTAGGAGTAAGAACGATGTTCAACATACGAAGTAAAATGACTGACAGCAGCGAAGCAACTTAGCTGTTTCAGGTGCCGTTAAACAGCTTAAACTAGCTGTTGGAGGTTTCGACCTAGCTGTTTAATACGATATCGTGCAAAGAAACCTTCCTCTTACTTTGGATCAAGCCACGCCCATTTCCTTCTTGACTTCGACCAATCGAATACTGCCAACTGGCTGCCTGTCCTATTGTTGACTTACAATTACAATAGTAAACATTCTTATCTAGTCATGTGATCGAGTAATTTTTTCATCTTAGTGTGCAAATATTCCGAATTGTCTGTAAAATAAAGCGATACAACACCATCCTTTTTTTTGGGGGGGGGAGGGGCTGTTAGGATGGGCATTTTTTCTTCTTCTTCTTTACCCCTTTTAATTCTATTATTTTATTTGGTGCCGGGAATGCCTTTAATCTCTGTTGTTCTTGCTTTTTTTTTTTTTTTTTTTGGGGGGGGGTACTGCTTCTTGTGTTTCTGTTTGTATTATCAGCGTTGCTTTGAAAATTCGTTATCATTGTTTTTGGCGACACTTCTTGAAGATTATTTCAAAATACCCCCACCTATCCCTATTAATACAACACAAAATATGTCAAAGGCAGTATTTGAGCTAGCTCATATCTCATAATTCTTAATAACCTTGGATACAGGGGCAGCGATCCCGCGGGGACGGGGGGACACGTCCCCCCCCCCCCTCAAAATTTGAAAAAGTGCCAACAAAAATGAATAGCAAATACTGACTGAAGACTGCAACACACCTTTAAGCTCTGGAGGGCCCAAGAGTGCAGCGTTTAGACAAATAAATGTGCAAACATTTTCCCACTCGGCAGCTACGCTCCCTCGTATAATATCCTTCAAAATGTACAAGTAAATACCGAGAAAAGTGAAGTGTGAACAAAGTATATTGCTCGTTTTGATACTGTTTTGCTAAGGATGTAATTTTGTAATACAACCAAAACTTCAAAACCTGTGAGGGGGTAATCATTTCCGTCACCCCTCTCATTCACTATGTTCCCTCGCACTTGCGTATTGATGGGGGGGGGGAGCATGGGGGAAGTTCCCCCTCCAAAAATAAAATTCAAACGTGGTTTATTTCTAATTCGATGCCAGTGATTTACAAATCTTGCTGAAATGGCATTTTTCCCTGAGCTTCCGGGGGCTCTGCCTCCTGGACCCCACCAAATGCCCTAAGGCGGGCCCCTTGTTGATCATCTGATCATAATTTAATGCCTAAAATCCCTGAGCTTCTGGGGGCTCCGCCCCCTGGACCGCACTCCAATTAGTAACCTGCCTGTCAGTGCAAGTCACAAAAAATGGTATCAAAATATGCTCATCTGATCGTAATTAAATGCCTAAAACCCCTGAACTTCCGGGGGCTCCGCCCCATGGTTGCTCATCTGACCTTAATTAAATGCCTAAAACCCATGAGTTTCACGGGGCTTTGCCCCTGGACCCCACGCCAATTTACGCTCCACTTGCTTTGCTCTACCTGATCGTAAATTCTTTAGCCATCCCCCCACTCCGGACTTTGAAAAAACATTGTCAGGGCCTGCGTAACATGTAAGAGTGGTGGAGATGCGGATTTTTTTCTGCCCCCCCCCCCAACGTTCTTGCTCATTACGCCACTGCTCCCTCGTCCCTCGCATTTCGTCCCCCCGGTCATGAAAAGAAATCGCCGCCCCTGCTTGGATAACATGATAGGATATACAAACTACTTGAACTTTGTTCTACAATTAAAAACTCAGTAAATCAAACATAAATGACACGTAGGGAGAAGAGCGTTTTCGTGTGTTAAAGGTAAACCTGTTGTTGCAAGCCGCTAGCGTGACTGGGGTGAAATATTTCCCACATTTTTAATTTGGGGATACTCCCCTTATTATGTTTCGTATATAATCGATGTATGGAATTAAAATTTGTTTTTATTATTTTTATTAAGCTTTAATACTTTTTTAATGGGGTTAACTAATGTATTGCATTGAGGAACAACTGATAAACTGACAACACAAATATAGATACATGTACAACTCAACAATATAAGTCTACACATCAAAATGAAATAGAAAATGTCACCATTTATCAAAATAATGAAATTTGCATGGGGGGGGGCCGTATGCCATACGAACTTACTCACCATTATGTCGCCTAGACCATAACTACTGTCCACAAAAAAAAAAAAAATTATTTCCATTATCATTATTGTTACCATTGAAATTGTTCATAAATATGTCTGTGAAGCAACTTGCTTTGAACATGATTTTTATTTTGTACTTTTCAGTCCCACTTCCACTATGAGATACATGAAAATCAATTCCTGTGGAAATTTAGTTAGAACTTGTAACAGTAAAATATATATGTGGTTACTTGTCAATAAACCGCCTCAAGTACCGAGATGAAAAAGGGCTTTGTTTAATAGTTTTTCTTTAAGGTCATTTGATCACCCTTACAGAAAAAAATAAGTACGATTCATTATCTAGGGTATCGCGAAACATTTGAAGACGTGCAGAAAAATAGCGTGTATGATATCGTGTAATCTATGAAGTGAACAAATACAACTTTTGAACCAATAAACATATAAAAGAAGGTTTGGAAGGAAAAATCGAATCCTACGAGATTCTGATGTAGAATCTGGGATTGTTTGCACGGGCGAAGGTTATAATTGGTTCTCGTCGCATGACTTTTGTTCATCAAATGAAATAAGATAAAATGAACTAAGTTCAAAGAACTAAGTGCTAAAGTACACTGGATCAAAAACTTTGTTGGGATTATGAATTTCGCCTCTTAAAGATAGTTATGATGCTAAGATGTATTTGCTTGTTCATAAAAATTACACATATTGTACATTAAGCTCAGCTGTGCGTAACGCTTACAGGGATAGCTGAGTTCTGTTTTCAGACCGCAAATGCCTTCAAAGTGCATGGTTATTGCTCTTATTCTTATCTATGACATTCATAGTGCCCTCATAGGACCTACAATTGCTATGAAGGTAATTTTAGACCCCAAAATGTGTGAAATTTAGCCAATACGATCATACCAATTTAGCTCCACTTTCACTAATATAGGGTGACCGTTAATTCTTTAATTGATTTAAAATAACAATACCTGGGTAATATAACCAACACGAAAAAGCCAACATCGGCATTGGCTAAAATACGACGTAAAAGGCACTATTTCATTTTTTCAACGGCTTTTTCAAATTATCGAATATTTGTGGTGGTACACAAGTATTATAAATCGTTATATTTATGCATATTTCAGCCGTCTCTGAACCGATTTTGATCAAACAAAGATGATTTTGTCATGTAAATTGTAAGTTCTTTCAAATTTGACACTCAGTTTTTTATTATCTCACAAAAAACACGTTTTATTACCGTTATCTTTACAATGAATGTTATATTCTGCAATTCAGCAATTCAGAATTGTTTACATTTCCTCGATTCGATTCAATTTCAATTTCATATCACAATTATCTGCCTGACTGCGTTTAGAATCTCTTATACACCACCAAAGAGCCTCCATTCTTAGTAAGCCAATTTTAAATGTTTGCTCATTTTGATAATAACAAGAGGAGGATTACAAAAAATAGTTAAACAAGTTTATGACCGACCATAGGCGTATGAGGCGCGGTGGGGGGGGGGGGGGGGGGTACAGACTCCCCCTCCCCTTTCCACAATATGCCCATACTTGGGCTACCATAATCTCATATTGGGAGGTCAAGATGGTCTATTGGGAATTTCCACATCTCAAAGGAATATTTCTTTGCCATTATGTATTTTTGAAACGATACAATATGTGTGATGAATTAAGAGTCGGATGGATACCACTACACATGTACTATAAACCCCTCACCTATTGAACTTCCATTCCTAACTTTATACCGCCTGACTCAAGTAGCAAATTAATATCATATATGCATTTGTTTTCATGCAGTAAAAATGCCATGATATTTTAGGGGCTTCTGGGCATTGCAATGTGTAATTCTCTGCTATATATGAAGATTCCTGCACTTGATAGTGAAGGATAATATCACGGCGTAATCTCTTTTATCATACTTCACAGGCTTTCACTACTACTACTCGTTGTTGTCAGGATATGCAATTTTTTTTAATTATTGATCCTGCATAAAATCAATAACACATCTGGAATACACTCCCTGACTCAATACAATCATGTAGTAGTGTCAGGAAAGAAATTTATTTGTTTCGCTCTCTGGTCTGGAGTGTTCTTTGTTAAGGTCAGGTGAAGATGTTAAGGTCAGATGTTTTCTTTTCAGGCCAAGATGTATTGTTCCTTATGAATAGGCCTGGGGAAGTCATTAATTCAGTGTACATATTTTATCTGTTGTTTGGCACACATTTAGGAAGCCTCTTTTCAATACAAGTATTTTCCTTTGTAAGATCATTTCCTCTCCAAATATTTGTAGTCATGTTTTAAGAATTTACTTAGTAACCGTAGGGTATATTAAGAGGTGGATTTTTTGCAATCGAGGAGAACCACCTAAGCTATAATAGACTTAACGTCATGTTAGAAGTCGGCAATTAAAGTCAATATCTGAGGGTAATTCCACGTCGGGACGAGAGGCTAGCTCAACTGCCACCCGGTTCTCCATAGCTTTCGTCGGGGGCTAGCTCTTGTCTGGGATCGGGACGCACACCATCGTATCTCAGTCTGCGGAGGCCAAGAATCCGGGGCGACTACCGGGGCCAAGTGGAGCAAAGACGCTGTCTGCGGAGGCCAGGGCCAAGTGGACGACACGAGCTGTGACCGGCGTCGATGTCAGACGGGAAACTACCCATCCAGAATTATTTTGTTAAAGATAAGTTTAATTACATACTGTATTATTATTGAAGCCAAAACAAAGTGTGTGAAACAGGAGAAATGATTGGAAATTAAACGTTACAATTTAACTTTAATTAACAAGCTCTATTTCCCTTTATTTTATGTGTCCGTAGCAATAATAAAAAATAAAAAAAAGTCTCTCACGTGACAAGTAGTAGTAGTAGTTGTCTGTCGCGAAACGACAATGACCGCCTTCATTTTCACTTTACAGCTGTTCTCCATACAGCTCGCTGGCCTGCAGCAGTTGTCGAAGTCTTGATTTCAATTTGCCTCCGCTTAACCCTAAAAAGGCCGAGCTATTTGAGGTCTTAGTACGGCCGGGGGGGGCATTGTGGCCCCCCCCCCCCCCCATAAGATCTCGGCTGTGAAGCGGCCGATCTCCGCGAAAATTTGCACGCATGTCAAGTGAAGTGTATAGAATACTATGATAATTTCAATTTTTTGAAAAATTCACTCATTTGCATATTTATGGCAATTTATGCAAATAAGGTCATAAAAATCACATTTGTACCTATAAATCATATATTATTCATATGTAAGCATTCTTTTTCACTACATATATTTGTTATACCATTCTGAATAATGATACGACAAACAAATTTGGAAGAGCCAGCTTATTCCTTATGTTATCCCTTGTTTTGATAATTTCTTATGTATTTCATTGTTTTGTTAACTTATGTATTTTATTGTTTTTGTTGTTTTATTTCATTTCTAACTACAATTCAACTATTTTGAGTTTTTAGTTTTTAGGAAAAATAACTTTTCCATTAAAACAAAATTATGTTTTGTACACAAATCACGAAAATGAGCGATTTTCGGGCTAACATGCAAAGACAAAAGGTCACATGACCTTGTAACCGTAGGTCCGATTTTCAAAAAAATTATTTTAAAAGTTGCGCAAGACTCGAAAGAAAAAAGTCAGCGAGCGGCGGGGCGCCATCCATATGCGTTCCCGAACAATCAGAAAAATCGTGGAGGGGGGGCATGATGCCCCCCGCCCCCCCCCCCCGGCCTGATTAGGGTTAAGGTTCCGCTTGATCGTGTCCTTGTACCGAAGCCGTGGACGACCAATCCCTCTTTCGCCAGCGGGTAGTTGCGAGAATAGTACTTGCTTTGGTAACCTCTCAGAGGGCATCCTGATGACATGGCCTGTCCATCGTAGGTTCTTCCTGATGAGCAGGTCCTCCATAGAAGGTAGGTTTGCTCGCTCTAGTACCTCTTTGTTGGTCAACTTGTCCTTCCAACTGATTCTCATGATTGCTCGGAGGTGTCTCATCATGAACGCGTGAAGTTTCTTTACTTGACTTTTGTAGAGAGTCCAGCTTTCCGCACCGTATAAGAGAGTGGATAGGACGATAGCCCTGTAGATTTTGCATTTCACTCTTGTTGAGACATGATGGTTGTTCCATAGCCTGGATCGCAGTCTTCCAAAGGCACTGCTGGCCTTTGACATTCTTTTCACCAGCTCAGAGTCGATGCGTCCGTCTTTGAATATAGTGCTGCCGAGGTAAGTGAAGTCATCTACCTAGTTTAGGGCTGTTCCATCCACTAGGATCTCCTCCTGCTCTCGGTGGTCTGTACCTGGTTGGAATAGTACTTCAGTCTTCTTGATGTTTATTTGTAGACCGAACTTCTTTGATGCTGATGAAAATACATCTATAACATGTTGCATCTGCTCTGGCGTATGAGCAACAAGAGCACTGTCATCTGCAAAGAGGAGTTCCCTCACGAGAATCTGTGTAGACTTCGTCCTAGCTTTGAAGTGTGCGACATTGAATAGTTCGGCGTCTTGACGTGATTGTATGTATACGCCCTCCTCAAAGTCCGCAAAGGCCTCCTCCAGCATCGCCGAGAGGAAGATGGAGAACAGCGTAGGGGCCAACACACATCCTTGTTTTACACCGTTACTTACAGGGAAGCTATCGGATGTTTCGCCTGCTTCCTTGACTTTTGCCATCATACCCGTATGTAGTGACTCTATCATTCGGGTGAACTGTACAATCATGTAAAACCCTCAATTCATTTAAATTCAATACGAAGACATAATTTCTGGCAGAGTACACTGTTTGTTCTTTTCCCAGTATTGAAGTGATATTCGATATTATTTCAAGATTTCCATAAACATCCATCACTATGTTTTATAACTCCCTTATACTTATATAGGTTTTTTGTGTTAGACATATTCACATCAGCATATTTTTTATTCATTTTCATCACAACCATCATCATCGACATCACCACTTTTGTTTTAATCATCAACCACCTCCCTCCTCCAATCCGGAGGATGTTATAACATTCTTCCGCAAATTTCTTAATGAATAATTCTTGGTATTGAGTTATCAATTACATTTTATTTTAACTTCATCATTACTTATTATTATTTTATTATATTTTATTGTGTATACGTGCAAAATTTGTTATATTTTGTATATGTTATATTGCTGAAATGTAATTTAATGTGGATGTTGCAGAAGAAAACAAATGCAATTGAAATCGATTCAATCTCCATTATCACCATCTTCATCATCAAAATCACCTTCATCACCATCATCATCTCCATAATCATCACCATCACCATCATCAGCAGTAGCAGCAGCATCACCATCATCATCATCATTACCATCATCAGCATCAGCATCATCATCACTATTATCACGATCGCTGTAACCATCATCATCATCACCGTTATCATCAACATCATCATCATCGCCATCATCATCGTCATCATCACCATCATCACCATTAGCACCATCATAATAATAAAAACGAAATTGGCATAAATTGAATCCTGAAATCAAGAGAGCATACTATACACGCTATTAATTGTTCTTTCGAACAATTGTTTCAGTTTTCTAAAATAAAAAGATAAATTCGTGGTATTGATTAAACGGTTACTCTCAATTTTGCAATTGTTTTCATCAGTAATCTTAATCGTCAGTAAATCGTAATATGTTGGACTGATGACCGATGACCGATGAATTCATTTCAATAGTTTAAATTATTTAAATTTTTGTATCACCTCAGCGATAAACCTTTTTTTTTTTTACATTCTTTACTTTCCATCAGCTGTCCCTTTTAGTTTATATTTTTGGGTTTGGGTTACTTACATTTTGGGTATTGGTATTCTAATCTACGGTATGATCTCATTTTACAAACTAGTGAATGTAAATGTGCTTGCACTATTCAATTATTTGCAGGAGAATCATAAGATGTCTACCTTGGTGCCATGATGACTTACATTTCCTATCGAATTGCAATTGTATATTTGTTATGGTAATTAACACAGGTGGCAAGTTGTATGGTTAAACACCTTTTATATTTGCAGGTGATTGGCATGCTCGCCCGATTTGGTGCCAAGTCGAGCAACAATTTATATTGGAATGCTATTCTATGATTGTTATTGTAATTCATTGCAAGGCTTTTCTTTTGCAAATTATTTAGCTTTTAAAAATGCCATTACCTAATTGATATTCTGATATACGGTATGCTTTGTTTTACAAATTATTGAGCTTACTTGGGCTTGCACTATTTAACTATTTACAGATGAATCGTATGATGCCACGTTAGGTAACAATAGGCCATTTTCTTGGTGTGGCTGAATTCGACTGGTTTCTTCAGTTTTGCATGCTTAATCCATGATCGGTATTAGTGGTTATTGATGAATGTATAACGTGGAACGACCATCTAAATTATAAAACCGTCACCATCATCAACATCATCATCATGATCATCATAATCATCATCACCATTATCAACATCTTCATCATCATCATTACCAGCATCATCATCAATCATTAGCAACGGTTCTAGGACCACTGCCCCCTGGGACAACTACCCTCTATGACAATTAACCCCGGACAACTATCCCCGGACATCTACCCCCTAGGACAACTACCCCCAGAAAACTACCCCCGGACAACTAAACCCGGACAACTACCCCCAGACAACTACCCCTACGACAACCATCCTCTAGGACAATTACTCCCCGGATAACTATCCGAGGGGTAGTTGTCTGGCGGTAGTTGTCCGAGGATATTTGTCCGGGGATAGTTGTCCTAGGGGTAGTTGTCCGAGGGGAAGTTGTCCTGGGGTAGTTGTCCTAGGTGTAGTTATGGGGGGTAGTTGTCCTGGGTGGGCCTCCTAGAGGGTGGTTTCCCTAGGGGTAGTTGTCCTAGGGAGTAGTTGACTGGGGGGGGGGGGGGTGATCATCCTGGGGTGGATGTCCAGGGGGTAGGTGTCTGGATACGATAATCAACATCATCATCAATCATTATCAACATCATCATTAATCATTATTAACGTCGTATCACCATCATTACACCATCACCATAATCATCTTCATCATCAGCAGCAGTAACACCAGCAGCATTGACATATAACATTCCTCTTTTATCCTCCAGTTACCAATTCTCAGTCCAATAATTACATATATATAGTCTGATAATGTATTGATAATTGTAATTAAATATCTCAGTACGGCAAAAAGCACTGAAAAGAACATATCATTGCGTCAGTAATCAGTTAATAATAAACATTTCACCTTTAAACTGTCTACGTCTTAGATAATAATATACAATCGTAATCTTACAACAGACAGAAGAGTATACACTTCCAGCCTTATCAATTACATGAAAACAAATAATGCTCAGATAGAAAAAGCTTGCTATTTCTAATTGAATGTCAAATTCATAATTCAATTTTGTTTGTGTTAGGCTGCCAGGTTGCTACGTTCACTAGCATAGTAGTATGTTAGCTTATCCTACTACTTACAGCTCTAAGAAATTTTATTTTGCGTCTTGTTTCTGAGTAAAATTACGATACAAGGAACTGTATTTTTAACATCGTCATTTTGATCATCGGCATATTTACCGCTTTCCCATGAAAAAAAATTATATTGGCATAAATTCAATCCTAAAATCAAGAGTTAAAAAGATAACGAGAGTTAAGGCCCGGTCACACAGGGAGGACGCATGGGGAACGCACGGCCAGCGCATGGGAAATTTGCAATTTTGGCCAGTGCGTTGTCGTGCGCCCAACTTTTGACACCAAATGCATAGCGTGTTGCTAGCGCGCTGAACGCATACAGGGCGCATACAGTACGCATACAGACCGTACCCAGAGCGCACATGATAACAACTTCCACGAATGCACAGCGTGTTGCTAGCGCGCTGGACGAATGGTCCACGCATGCACCGCGTTCTACGACGCACGGCCAGCGCATTGGAAATCGGAAAAGGTCGTGTGCCTAACTTTTGTCATGATTTTGGAAAAGCTAGCGAGCTGACACAAAATGCACAGCGTGTAGCTAGCGCGCTGTGCGTATACAGGGCGTGTGCCCCGCGTATGTCTGGCGCTGGTCTAGCGCGCTCAACGCACGTCTGGCGTGCCTTTGGCGTGTTCATTCATGCGTCGAGCTCCGCGCACACTTTTGAGCATGCTCAAAAAGTCCCGACGCACACAGCGAATGACGACGAATGCATAGCGCTGGTCCAGCGTTGGTCCAGCGCGCTCGACGAACGAGTAACGAGTGATGACGCACGCCTAGCGAACGACAACGCACTGGCCAAAATTGGAAATTTTCCATGCGCCGGCCGTGCGTCCCGCATGCGTCCCCTCTGTGTGACCGGGCCTTTAAGCATGCATGCTATTACATGTTCTGGTTTCTGAACAACTTGTTCAGTTTTTGAAAACCAAAATATATGATTGAACGATGAATATATTTTATAATGATCAGTGATATTGATGGTCAAGAAGTAATATTGACTGATGTCAAAATTTGTTTATTTCGCCGCAGGGATGAAGCCCAATATTTTTTTCACAAGTCCAGAATAATTTCAATATTATAATACTGCATGAAAAGGTAACAACAGGAATGAAAATGACATCCTATAAGCCTTACCTATATTGGGTAAAGACATCACATAGTAATATAAAGAAATATATATATATATATATATATATACGTATATATATGTATATATATACAAATTGAGAATAACGCATTCATCTTCGGAGACAATATCAATGCTCATTACAATAATAAAACAACGAATTACCGATGAACAGATTCTAAAATATAACATACCGAACCAAACAGTGGAACTCAATCAAAGGCTATGCATAGACAACTCAAGCTGAAACCAATTTTAAAAAATTACAACATATTTATAGATATTGTTCACTAGATATTTGCTGTATTGGATTTGTGAATGTTATGAGAGTTTTTTTCTGTATAAGTGATTGATAATATGCAGCAAGACAAATTTATTTCTATTTTATCTAGCTTAAAACACTGTCATAACCATTTGTATATAAACTCCGTTAACGTTTTTCATTATCTACCTGTTTTGTACAAGTCTGTCTTTCAGGCATCACCTTCAAATAAACTACAATCCCAAGCAAAATCAGTTTTTATTTGACAAAGAGGTAAGCATAAATACACACTGTACAATATTATATGTATATATATATATACATATATATATATATTTGGTTTATATGTGAAGCTATATCAACATGTTCATTAAGGTATTCAGTACTCTGATAATCCCTCATTTATGTAATTAATGTATTTTCTGCTAGTTCTCATCTGTTCCCAATTATTTCCCCCAGTACTATAGATATAACATCGCTTTAAAACTTACACACACCTGTACATTCACACTTCCATATACAGACTAGAACACAATACCAATCTGATTATACGCAGGGTATATAGGCACGTATGTAGTATCATACTTACAATAAAACAAACACTGATATTCAAGCTCAGTCAATTTTTTCAGAATGTACGTAAACAAAAGAAGTATCTTGGACTCTTTTCTGGAATATACTAGAAGGTTGTTTGCCCCCCCCCCCCCCCAATGTATTCATTTGTTAGAGTTTTTACTTTTTAAATACTATAGTACAGGGAATTAATTGACTGACTCATAAAAACAACAACAGTTAGCTACATAGATAAAGTTCTATCAGTAATTTTCAAGATATCCCTTGTCGAACCAAAACAAAATATGAGAATTGGTCTAAGGCAAAGTCATGAAAGATATAGATCATCTTGAACTTAAAAATACCAGGATGAACATGCGTCATCTTTTTAATTGTATTCGCTTAATATTGTTAAAGTCAATCTTTAAGAAATTCTTAAGAATTCAATGTAATTTTCAAGATATCCATTGTCGAACCAAAAGAAACAAAATGAGAATTGGTTTAAGGCAAAGTTATGGCAGATATAGATCATCTTGAATTTAAAGAATACCAGGATGAACATTCGTCATTTTTTTTAATTTTATCCGCTTAAATTGTTAAAGTCAATCTTTAAGAAATTCTTAAGAATTCAATGCAATTATTAAATAGGAATTTTCTATTTTGGCAGTCTTTCATTCATTTTGATTTTACAATGTTTTGGTATCACTTACAAAGAATTCATTTCAACGCCATCATATTTGTTCCACAGTGATAACACACACCAATAACATACTTCTATATTGAGAAAGTTGTTTTGGAATTGGACAGCGTTATATCTAGACCCAATGATGGTACTTTGAATTTAGAATACGTAATCCAAAATAATCTTGCAAATTCGGTCATAAAGTCGATAAAAATGAATATGATAATTTGTTTGCTATTTCAATCGTGTAGAGTATTGCAGATACAGTGGTGGCTATTATCCGGTATGGGGTCAGTATAGCTTAGTGAGCAAAACAAAATCAAATAAAATGCTACATAATAACAGAGAGCCAGTGGCATAACTAGGGGTGAGGGAACAATCGAAGATAAATTTATCTTGTAAAAACTGATCCGCTGTCCCCCCCCCCCCCCCCCCCCCAGTCCGTAGTGGCATAGTGTCTAAATCCACGCTTTATCAAAAGAGAGAACAATAACTTATGCTATTGTTTCCCTTTGAATTATATTATTTTGTGTAGTGAGATTATTGAAATAAAGTGTCGTGATAAGTTCTGGTTAATTTTGTTGAAGATGAAGGATTTCTTCGGAATTAAAATGCGTGTGATATTCTTGCCACTGCGTTCGCTCCGTTAGGTCATTATGAAAAGAAATATCATCTCAGTTTATTGTAATACACATCCAGTGGAATCCGTGTGACTCTGACACTCTACTGAACATGATAATCACGGGTTAACTGGAGTGGTGGATAGGTTGAATATGTAGAGCAGGCCTTCTCAACTAGTTTCTTAGAAGCGCCAAAACAAAAATTTATTGAGGTTGAAGTGCCAACCTGTATGTTTGGTGACTGTGTTTCGAGGGAGCGTAGCGACCGAGCCGATAGCGGGTGGGGTCCAGGGGGCGAAGCCCCCGGAAGCTAGTGGATTTTAGGGCTTTTTTAAGGCCCAGATGTCGCAATTTAACACCTTTTTGTTCCATAAAACATCAATCATAATTTCATATTGATGTGAATTAATTAATACAATTCCTGGCTAAAATCTACACTGGAAGTTAATTTATATGTAGTTATTTTGGTGCAATAAACACGGAAAATGTCAAAATGAAGTGAAAATAAAACAAACAAAATGGCTTGCTTACATTTTGGGCTCAACTTTTTAGTTTTTTTATTTTAAAATATTTTTTTTCTTTATTTTTTTTTCTTGAATTTTATTTTTTTATTTTTATTTATTTTTTATTATTTTTTGGGAACAGCCGCGCGCCACTCTGACTGACCGCAAGCGCCACGAGTGGCGCGCGCGCCGCCAGTTGAGAAGGCCTGATGTAGAGCCTATCTGATGTACAGAAGGCTATCTCTCCTGATTGGAACTGCTGAAGGTAGTACCAGTCCCTCTCAGGCTTCTCAATCTTGTGATCAGAGATGAGGGTCTTGACGTGCTTCAGGTCGCTGGTGTACTCATCGATATTGAGCAGCCCTTCTTCGTGTCTAACAGAGGCAATCAGGATTGAATTACCTTTAGTCACACTAGCGAAGAGGCGATGCTCACCCGAACTGGATACCTCATGCATTACATCACCCTTTCTATCGATACGTATTATCGTATTTGTATACTGTTTAACGATCAATGAACCACCATTACTAGTGATTTGCGATGGTTCATATCCATCACAAGGTATCTCCCTGATCACCTTCCCACCTCCTGGTGAGAATACCTGGATCTTCTGAGCTTTCCTGTAGCTGACATAGATCAGATCATTACTGTCTACAGTGAGATCAGCAACCCCACCTTCACTGTATTTAGAGTATTGAATGTCACATCCAGCTTCTCATACTCTGGTGTGTACAGTGACATGTTGTTACCTGTTTTAAGTACAACACGTCGGCCATCAGAGAGGAATCCTAACCCAAATATAGGTATATCCTTCAGCACAATCTGCTGCATTTTCCCAGCCTCAGAAAAAAATTTCGATTCCTCCACTGTGACATCCAACTGCCATTGTACCATTTTTCGTAGGAGCCATCGCATTCATACCGTCTTTCTTTGAGAGTGCGACATTGCATTTCGACTCGCATTTTACGAACCGGAGTTCATCCATGGATAATTGATCAGGATAGCTGCTTGGTGTAAACGTCAGTTCCTCTGCACGGTCAGCTACATCACTAGCAAAGTTCTTCTTGGGATCATCTCTATCCAGCACATTCTTCAATTCGCCAGACAATGAATCACGAAAAGCAACAACGTCCCCTTCTAGTGGGGCTTTCAGATTATTACTCGCCAATTCAATCGCGCTCTCAATACTCGTAACTAGCCTCTCATCCGCAACTCTCATCTTCTTCAACCTTTGACATAATATCTCTTTCTCAGTATCTAATTGCTTATTCAAGATCACATTTCTCTCTTTTATTTTGTTGATAGCCTCTTCGCATGTCTTGTTGATTTTAGCTTTTTCTCCATCGATGTGATCTGTGACACGCTTCAGCTGATTATCGACACAT
Organism: Strongylocentrotus droebachiensis; assembly: GCA_035222895.1. Lineage (NCBI taxonomy): Eukaryota > Metazoa > Echinodermata > Echinoidea > Camarodonta > Strongylocentrotidae > Strongylocentrotus > Strongylocentrotus droebachiensis. Next base: position 104,978 of record JAVYIG010005836.1, read on the forward strand.
GTCATGTGATTTTTGACGCTTGTAGCTTTTGTCTTACCCCGGGCCTGTAAGGATTCAATGCTATTCTTGAAGGAAGTATTGTACTCCCCTGCATCTTGAACAGAGTGCCCATTCTCCTTAGTGTGATACACCACGCGGCATCTCATACAGATAAGCTTCTTACAAGTGGCGCATACATCGGTACAGACATATTTCCGTCACCTGATTTGTGTACTTCTTCTTGACAGTAGACCTTCTTCATTAGGACCACCTTGCCCTCTCTGATATCTTCGACGCTCACCACCCTATGTTTGAGATGAGGTGGCCAGTTGTTGTGCTTTTGAAGACATGCGTTACAAATATTCTTACTACAGTCGCAGCAGAAACGTACAGCTCTAAGTTGCGCATCACACATTTCACAGAGCTGTTTACTGTTCCTAACGTCATCAACGAGAGCCTTAACAGGAACATTGGTATTGAGATTTGCCACTTTGCCATCCGTTACAGACGTCGTTTTTCTACAGACAGGACATGCTAATGTGTTTGTATTTCTCTGCGATGAGCACGCTAAAATGTCTCTAAGACATTTCTGACAGTGTGTGTGCGTACATGACAACTGTTTAGGATCATTAAGTAGATCCAAACAAACAGGACACTGCAAGCCACGTGAAACCGAGTGTTCAAGTGTCGCCATATTTATTGTTAATCTTTTATATGAGTCAGAGTTTGAAATTGATTAGCCATAGATATCGCTAGAAATTAACAATGGTTGCTAATAGATTTTGTATATGAATTATGTTATCGAACATGTAAAACAACAAATATAAATCAGAAAATGTTATTAGTTGGTTGAATTATATATTTAGTAGCACATGAAGAGGCAGACTATTAAGGAATCCAAATGAGCGCCTGTTCGGTTCCCTTCGCTAGAGGCTCGAATGTGTCATGATCCCCGATCCACCCTAAAATACAAGAAAAAGATAACACATTTTACGAATGTGATTATTTGAAGAAAAAAGCGTTATAAAAAAAAAGGAACCAAGATTTCGAAATAAGGGAGGCATCCATATTGCCAGCAGAATTGGCCTGTTGAGCTATACAAGAAAACACTGAATTTCATTATATCCCGCATAGCTCATATTCGCACGTGATATAATTCTCCTTATAATTCTCCGTGTTATAATTTCTTCTGTAAAAATGAAAAGCCTATTTATATTTTGCATACTAGAGCATGCCCATACAAGAATACAATAATTTAAGTGGGGTAATATTAATATTATATAAAATCATCAGTATTTCTTTAGGAAAAAAATTCAATTAATAAAATACACCAACATGTTTAGCCAATCTTTTGCAGACGACACCAGTGTTTTCCTTCCAATTTAATTCATCATCAATTGTGACTCCTAAAAATGTTAAATGTGTGACCTGTTCAATAACAGATTCCTTAACTTAAACCTTTATTTGAGTATCACATCAATGTTTTTTTGGGGTAAAAATCGTGAAATCTTTGTTTTAATATTGATTACAAGTTTATTTATATGTAACCAATTTACCAGTTTAGCAAATTCTGGATTAAACATATTTTGAAGAGATACATATCTTGATGGGACTAAGAAATATAGTTAAATTTTCAAAATTCTTATTCTTACTCCTGCAATTACAATGTAAACTAGAAAAAGAAAACATGAATAGTCCTTTAATTTTTTTTTTTACTGTAATCATGAAATTCATCTGGGGTATAAAAAGACTGGGTGGGCCCATAATTGTATTCATTTCCATTATTCTCAGGAGACAGATATTCATAAATAGTTTGTAAATCAATAGATTGTAAAGATTGCACATAACTTTGTTTCTCAGACATACTCACTACACACATACACACCTACAATTATAAAAACAAAAAATGCAACAGAAAAAAGGGGGAAAAGTTCATTGGAGATGTGTAAAACAAGGGGAGATAAACAACAAAAACAAAACAAAAACACGACAACAAAAGTTCGATGTATTGTAAGAAAAAAAGCCACTAGGAGCCTACATAAAATTCATAGAGACCTGAAGATCATTAAAACAGTACAGTCACATCACACCAGTCCTCAAATCACTCCATTGGTTGCCCGTAGAAAAACGTGTTGTTTTCAAGATTATTTTGCTATTATTTCACTGTATACATGGCTCTATTCCGCAGTATAACATCGGCTTGATTAAGCATTACTTTCCTTCTAGACAGCTACGTTCTCAAAACTCTGGCTTACTTGTTACTCCTAGGGTCAGGGGCGGCCGAGCGTCTTCCAAAGTGGGGGGGGGGCACCACCAAAAAAGGGCACTTTCTAGAAAAAAAGGGCACCCACAGTGGAAAATCTCAAAGCGAAAATATACCATTTTTTAGACATTGGTACATGTACATACCCCTACATTGTGATTACATTATCAGGGATGATTTCAATATTTGTTTCTCCTTAAACATCATACAAGATATCGCTTAAGCATCATACTTTAAAGTTTGGTGTGATGTCTGAATATGCATTTACGAGCGAGCGAAGCGAGCGAGAACATTTTTACAGATCTGTGAGGTCGCAGTGCGAACAATTACATCTTATAAAGAGGAAAAAAGCCAACCGTGATGGGGTTATAAGCACATTCTCATAACGGAAGACTAAAAGACCTTTGATAAGTAACATAATTATATCATCTTTAAATGCGAGCGAGCGCAGCGAGCGACCTTGGGGGAAATTGCTCTTAGTCGCTTTAAATAAGGGGCACATTTAATGACTACATGAAAAGGGGACAATTATCGAAAGGGATAAGACACTTATTAGAAAAGAAAAGGAGCACGTGTCAAAGTACAAAGGATAATTATAAGAGGTGGAAATGAGGCATTTTTTCACCTGAAAAGAGGCACTCACCAATGATGAAAAAGAGGCGTTTACGAAAATGGGATATAGGCATTTGTTGACGGAAAAGGGGCACCCATCAGATTTTGATAGGGGCATTTATAAGAGGTGAAAAGGGGATAGGTCCCTTATTAGAAAGGAAAAGGGGCACGTATCATTATTAAAAGGGGAATTATCAGAGGTGAAAAGGGGCACTGAACAGATATGAAAAGGGGCACTTAGGAAAATGTAAAAGGGCACTTATAATAAAGGAAAATGTGCATTTGTTGAATGAAAAGGGGACACCGTTCAGATTTTAAAAGGGGCAGTTATGAGATGGGGAGGGAGCTCTTTCTTTTTAATGGGGGCACTTATCATAAGGAAAAGGGGCTCTTATTAAAAAGGGAAAGGGGTAGTTATGAGAAGGGGAAGGAGCTCTCTCTCTCTCTCTCTCTTTTTAATGGGGGCACTTATCATAAGGAAAAGGGGCACTTATTAGAAAATAAAAGGGGCACATGTTAAAATGAAAGGTGTGCTCATCCGAGTTTAAAAAAGGGGTAGTTATTAAAAGGAGAAGGAGCACTTCTTACAAAGGAAAAAAAAGGGCAGTTGTCAAAGTAAAAGGAGCACCTGTCAGTTTTGAAGAGGGCAATTATCAGAGGTAAAGGGGGCACTTATCAAAAGTGAAAAGGGGCACTTCTCGTACCTGAAAAAAGGCACTTACTAGAGATTAAAAAGGGCACTTATTCAAGATAATTTCAAGATTTACGAGAATGGAAAATGGACACTTATTGCAAAGGAAAATGGGAACATGTCGAAGGAAAAGGGGCACGTGTCAAAAATAAAAAGGGCACTCGTCAGAGGTGAAAAGGGGGAAGGGGCACTTTTTACTAAGTAATAGGGGCACTTGTCAAAGTAAAAGAAAGGGGCACTTTTCCTATGTAAAAGGGGCACTTCTTACAAAATAAAAGGGGCACTTTTCCTATGTAAAAAGGGGCACTTTTGGGGTATCTGAAAAAGTGGGGGGCACTGTGCCCCCCTGCCCCCCCCCCCCCGGGAGGGCCGCCTCTGCCTAGGGTTAAAACAAAGTGGGGGAGTGAACCTTCGCTCATGCTGGGCCTTCATTATGGAATACTCTCCCTCAACGGATTAAGAATAGCAGTTCTGCTTAAGTGTTAAAAAACAATCTTAAGAAATATCTGTTTAATTTAGCTTATAATTTATTACCATAACCTTTCATGTCTGTACCTTTCCTATCACACTTTGTATTAATGTAGCATGTATGTATGTCATCTTTTACACAAGCTGCGCCTTGAGCATTTGACTGTCAAGTGGATTTGGCGCCTTATAAATCTAATGTATTATTGTTATTATTATTAAAAAGAAATAAAAAATTACAGCTTCTGTAAGTCCTCTTTGCGTGTGCTGAGATGGTTCATTGTAGTCCCATTTGTAGTTGCAGCTCTTACATAAATACGTCCATCCAATGACCATGCTGCTAGAACCTTAGGGCAAGCCTAGGCATCACTCAACAGTTTAAAGTTAGACGCTGTCAGGTCTTCGAACACAGATATGTGAGATCCTTTCAGTTTCCTGCTATTTGCGATTAGCTGTTGACAGCATTTGTAGGAGCGAAACTTTACGATGACAACCCTGCTCCTAGCCTTGTCAGCTGGAACTTTTCCTACACAATACAGGGGGGTGTTTCATAAAGAGTTCGTAAAGTTACGCATGACTTTACGAACGACTTGTATATGAAGTGCCAGATAGGATGCCCAAAGTTTTTTTCTGATATTTCCAATAACCTCAATTAAATTATGGCAAAAAATATACTTTGCATTAAAAATGGTTGTTATAATAAGAATGTTAATCTACATTTGCACAGTTCAACTTAATAAATAATAATCAATAATGATTGAGCATCCCATTTGGCTTTTCATATACAAGTCGTTCGTAAAGTCATGCGTAACTTTACGTTGTCGTTCTCCAACTCTGAAAAGTGAATAAAGAATCTGCCTTTACCGGTGTAGTGGTATAGTTTTTTTGTTTAGGTTTCAAAGTTCGGGGCGAGGTGAGGGAGAGGTACAGCCTGCCCATATTTGGGGGAAACCGTAATCTCATATTAAAGGGCCCATGACATCGAAATACAAGTGTATTCCTGTTGGTGTGCAGTCCTGCATACATCTCATATTTTGATATGTAAACTTGCGAATTTTTTTAATAGATTTTTAAATATTTTTGAAATATTTGTTTTTCAAACTTGCTAAGCTCCACCCAAAACCTCCAGATCTCATTCCCCTTGTGACATCATCTGTCAGTCATCAATGAGCTAACTTGAGAAAGTGGCATGTAACTTTGCCAAAGTTGACCACCTGTTACAATACCACAAACAATAGCAACATATAAGTTGCTATGTCAGACATGTCAAACTAAACTAATATTCTAGAATAGACAATGGTATGTAATTTCCCCCAGCTTAGCATACGTTCATAATATAATTGCATGCTTCCATACATAATATATACAATACATCATCATTGCCTTTGTCTTCCTGATGATGCTACAGCATGTTTGACATAGCAACTTGTATGTTGCTATTGTATTACGTATTGTAACAAGTGGTTGACATCGGCAAAGATACATACCACTTTCTCAAGTTAGCTCATTGATGACTGACAGATGATGTCACAAGGAGAATGAGATCTGGAGGTTTTTTGGGGTGGAGCTTAGCAAGTTTGAAAAACAAATATTTCAAAAAATATTTAAAAATCTATGAAACAAATTCAGAAGTTTACATATCAAAACATATTATGAGATGTATCCAGGACTGCACACCAACAGGAATACACTTGTATTCCGATGTTATGGGCCCTTTAAGGGGTTCGAGATGGTCTATTAGGAAAAGTATCATGAATAAAGAGTCGGATAAATACCTCTACAAATGTTCTATAAACCCCTCATCTATTTTATCTTCCATTCCCAACTCTATACCGCCTAACTCATGTAGCAAAGTTATCTCATGTATGCAGTTGTTTTCATTAGATAAAAATGCTATAATATTTTAGGGCTTCTCGGCATTGCAATGTATAATTGTCTGCTAGATATCAAGATTCATACACTAATTTGATAGTGAAGGATAATATCACGGCGTAATCTCTTTATCATACTAATAGACTCTCATTCAGGCGCGGATCCAGGATTTCTTAGGGGGGGGGGGCCAAATTTCAAATTATGCGAGCCAAATATTGGTACGTAATGGTGACGTAGTGACGTAATGCGGGGGGGGGGGGTCGGTGCAAACGCGAAACGCGGAAGCTTTGACGTTTTATTAAATTATTCGAGAAAGAAGACGACTCGTTGTACCGTTCTCGACTCTTAATCTTTGTCTGAATTTAGTTTTTCCCCTCCCGCGCGAAGCGCGAAAATTTTTACGATTTATTAAATTATTAGAGAAAGAAGACGATTCGTTGTAGAGTTCTTGACTCTTAATCCTTGTCTAAATTCAGCCCCTCCCCCTCCTGCGCAAAGCGCGGAAGCTTTGACGTTTCATTAAACTATTAAAGAAAGAAGACGATTCGTTGTACCGTTCTCGACTATTAATCTTCGTCTGAATTTAGTTTTTCCCCTCCCGCGCAAAGCGCGGAAAATGTTACGATTTATTGAATTATTAGAGAAAGAAGACGATTCGTTGTAGAGTTCTCGACTCTTAATCCCTGTCTAAATTCAGCCCCCCCCCCCTCCTGCGCGAAGCACAGAAGCTTTGACGTTTCATTAAACTATTGAAGAAAGAAGACGATTCGTTGTTCCGTTCTCGACTCTTAATCCTCGTATGAATTTAGTTTTTCCTCTCCCGCGCGAAGCGCGGAAAATGTTACGATTTATTGAATTATTAGAGAAAGAAGATGATTCGTTGTAAAGTTCTCGACTCTTAATCCTCGTCTAAATTCAGTCACCCCCTCTCCCTCCTGCGCGAAGCGCGGAAGCTTTGACGTTTCATTAAACTATTAAAGAAAGAAGACGATTCGTTGTAGAGTTCTCGACTCTTAATCCTTGTCTGAATTCAGGTCCCCCCCCCCCTCTCCTCCCGTGCGAAGCGCGGAAGCTTTTAAGTTTCATAAGATTGTGAGAGAAAGAAGACGATTGGCTGTACAGTTCTCGACTCTTAATCCTCGTCTGAATTCAGGTCCCCCCCCCCCCCTCCCACGCGAAGCGCGGAAGCTTTTAAGTTTCATAAGATTATGAGAGAAAGAAGACGATTGGCTGTACAGTTCTCGACTCTTAATCCTCGTCTGAATTTAGTTCCCCCCCCCCCCCATCCCGCGCGAAGCGCGGAAGCTTTTAGGTTTCATTAAATCATTAAAGATTCGTATTACCGTTCTCGCCTCTGAATCCTCGTCTGAATTCAGGTTCTCCCTCCCGCGCAAAGCGCGGAAGCTTTGACGTTTCATAAGATTATGAGAGAAAGAAGACGATTCGCTGTACCGTTCTCTATACTCTTAATCCTTGTCTGAATTTCAAAGATGTTCTTTGTCTGCTACTTTTTCTTCCTACGTCCTCTTCCGATTTGGGGGGACCGCGGTCAGATAAGCATTCAGGGGCCCGCCTTAGGGCCCCTGGTGGGGTCGAGGCGGCGGAGCCGGCCCCGGAAACTCAGGGGTTTTAGGGGTTTAATTAAGGTCAGATGAGCATTTTTTTTTAAATACCTATTATTTTGTGACACTGGAATGTCACTATTTGGCGTAGGGTCCAGGGGGCGGAGCCCTCCAAAAGAGGGGTTTTAGGCATTAAATTACCGTCAGATGAGCATCTAAGGACCCGCCGTAGGGCCCTAGGTGGAATCCAGGGGGCAGAGCCCCCGAAAGCTTTGGGGTTTTAGGCATTTAATCACGGTCAGATGAGCAATCAGTATCAGTACGCCAGTATCTCCTCTTTTCCTTTTTTCTTTCCCTTTCCTTCCTTCTCTCTTATTTTTTTGATTGGGGGGGGGGGGGGAGGGGGTCAACAGCTTTGGAGGCAAGGCCCTTTCGGCCCCCCGATCTCCTTCTTCCCCCTTTTCTTTTCTTCTTCCTCTTCTTTCTTTCCCTTTCTCTCCCCTTTCCCTTTCCCTTCTTTTCCTTTTTTCTCTCTTTTTTTTTTTTTTTTTTTTTGCGGGGGGGGGGCCAAGGCCCGCTCGCCCCCCCCTGGATCCGCGCCTGCTCTCATTATAATCGGTAAACAGTAGATTGTAAACTTTTTACAGTGCTATAATTGTCATTTACATTCTCAGTAACAAAATGAAACGGAATACGTTTTTGCGGGTACTTGAGATTTAATAGAGGATGGAATCTTGATACCCTGAATATCAACATCATGACAATAGCAACAAATACGACACAAACTTTCCCAACAGAATATAGAATACTGTTACTTTAAATGTTTAATACACTGCTCCTTTAAGGAAGGATGTTCATGAACATCCTTCCTTAAAGGAGCAGTGTGACCTACATTCGCTTCTGGCAGTTGTATTTTGTTATTTTACTTCGTTCATACCATTATTGTCATTTGTATTCTAGTATAAATTGTGCGTACCGTAGACATTTTCATTTTGTTCATGATGAAATATCTGTAGGCTTATCATTATCGTTATCAGTCGTTTTCATAACTGTTGCTTATTTGTAATACTTACTTGAATGATTGAACAAATAAAAACGTGTCTTTGCTAGTACGAATTTATCAGAAAACTTCAAAGCAATGGTCTCTATTGTTAAGGGTGTTCTTGTATGATGCTGAATTAACAATGGATACTCAATATGAAAGAGGAGTAGTAAAAGAAGGAGAGTACTATGGTTAGATAGTCTGCAGGGATGGCTTGAGAGAAGAGGAGTGAGAGACCCGGAAATGAAGCTTCTGACGAAGACTAAAAACAGAGCGTTGTGGAATAGCATGATCGCCAATAGGGACTTTTAGATTTGCGTGGACTGATACGTGTGACGTCCATTCAAGGCAGTGCATTAAAAGTCCCCAATGTCCCTAATGTCGACAGATAACGCACCTAGAGAGAGAGAGAGAGAGAGAGAGAGACTTACTAGGAATACACACAACTGACATCCCTACAACTTTAATGCATTTTTTAAACATTATGTAAGCACTGGTTTGATTATGACAGTAATGTTGAAATAAAGGAATACATTAGGGGATGGCACACAAGCAAGTGATATTTTAGCAGTTTGTGATAGTCAAAGTGGACATGAATACATTTGGCTTGTCTCTTTTTGTTTCGTTATTGTCTATTCTTAATTACTATACCAAATTGAAGGGTATATCAAATACTTCTAAACAACCTACAATCTACGTAAGTTGAGGTTTTGCCAAGATTCGATAATATTACTTTTCCTGTTAAACGAATCTTCCAAACTTTTATGGTGTTTTGGATATTTGCATGGAAGCTAATTATGCTTAATTTCATTGAGCCTCTTTTTGTTTGAAAAGTGTTCAACATTTGTATGTGAAAATAAAACTTTAAAGTTAACGTGAACATAAGTGATTATATGAATTGACGGTGTTGATGGGTACAGTGGGAAAAAAAGATGATATTGATGTTGATTAGAAACATAATAGCGATGATAGTGCTGATAATGGTTATAGTGATAATGATAATACTATTGAATATAAAGGTTCTATTGATGATGATAGTGATAGTAAGTATGAGGTGATGTTGATGATGGTGGTAATATCGATCATTAAATTATTCTTGATGATGGTGATGATGGGGTCGATGGCGGTGATGATGATGATGGTGGTGGTGGTGGTGCATGGTGATGCCAGTGACGGTGGTGATGGTGATTTCATTATGATTATTAAGCCCACAGGGGTGAGCATGATGCATCATGACCCAGTAAGTGTGTTTGACCCCCACCCCCTTTAAAAATGTAGCCCTCGCTACCTGTCCATCTACTGTTACCATTCAATTTCCCGTTTCCAGATTTTAGCAGGAAGAACATCCTATTTATGAAAAAACAACTTTCGATTGGTTCTCAAATGAACTGATAAAACACATTGTGAGAAACAACATAACTTATTACTGCGGCATGTTTGGGGATAGTCAATCAGTGGTATAAATCTCAGTATAGAAAAGCGATCACGCACCTACACGCACCTGGTCCTGGTGGTAATAACGATCATTAAACTATTATTGAGTATGGTGGAAGGGTATTGCTGTAGTGATAAAGCATCGTAAAGATGAACATAATGATGGTGATGATAATTATAAAAAATGATATTGGTGGAGGTGATGATAATGAGGATGATGGTGATGATGGGGTCGATGGCGGTGATGATGATGATGATGGTGGTAGTGAGGACCGTGACGGTGATGATGGTGATGATGGTGAAGATTAAGACGATGATGGTGATTATCATTATGATTATTAAGCCATTTGGTGTGAGCATGATGCATTATGACCATAGAAGTGTGTTTGACCCCCACCCCTTTAAAAATGTAGCCGTAGCCATCATCATTATCACCATCATTATCACCACCATCAGCAGCAGCAGCATCATCACTATCATCACGATCGCAATAACAACCATCACCATCATCCGGTTATCATGGAAATCATCATCACCATCGCTATCATCATCATCATCATCATTATCATCAAGATCGCCATAACAACTATCACCATCATCCTCACTGTTATCATCAACATCATCATCACCATCGCTATCATCATCATTATCATCACGATCGCCATAACAACCATCATCATCATCCTGACTGTTATCATCAACATCATCATCACCATCGCTATCATCATCGTCATCAGTATCATCATCATCGTCATCAGTATCATCATCATCGTCATCAGTATCATCACCATTGCCATAACAACCATCACCATCATCCGCACTGCTATCATGGGCATCTTCATCACCATCGCTATCATCATCATCATTATCATCACGATCGCCATACCAACCATCACCATCATCCTCACTGTTATCATCAACATCATCATCACCATCGCTATCATCATCATCATCATCATCACCATCGTCATCATCATCATCATCATCATCAGTAACACCACCAGCATTAACATCATAACATTCCTATTTTACCTTCCAGTTATCAATTCTCAGTTCACGAATTACATATAGTCTGGTAATTTATTGATAATTGTCATGTTATATCTGAGTATAGTGATTTACAAACATGGTAACAAGTATTGAAAGGAACACACGATTCCGTCAGTAATCAGTAAATCAATTAACATTTCACCTTTAAACTGTCTACGCCTTATTATTATATACAACATGTACAAACGTAATCTTACTACATTCAGAAGCGTATACACTAACTGCAATATCAGTATTATGAAAACACAATTATGCTCAGATAGATGAAGCTCGCTATTTGTAATTAAATGTCAAATTCATTCTTCAAAACAGTTTTATACTTCTTTCTTTAGTCTGTCAGCTAGGTCGCTACGTTTACTAGCATAGTAATATGTCAGCTTGTACTTCTCCGTACATCACTACGAAACTCTATTAAGCATCTCGTTTCTGAGCATAAACACGAAACAGGGAACTGTATTTTTCTTTATCATCATTTTGATCATCGGTACATTCACCGATTTCTGATGATAACAAATTATATTGGCATAAATTAAATCCTAAATTCAAGAGAGTTAAAAAGATAAAGAGAGATTAGCATGCATGCTATTAAATGTTCTGATTTTGTAACAACTTGGTAAGTTTTGTAAAACCCATATAAATGATTGAACGATCGCTACATTTATAAATGTTCTTAGCACGAACTTGTTGTCAGGAAGTAATACTTTGGACTAATGTCCAAGTAATTTGATAGTTTATTTCACCTCAGCAATGAAGCCCAACATTTAGATGAACAATTCCAGAAAACCAACAATAACATAACACTGCATGAATAGGTGACAACAGGAAGGATAATTACCTCCTGTAAGGCTTACTTATATTGAGTATTAAAGTCATGATATAGCAATATGAAAACATTATATACAGACAAATTGACAATATAAAAATATCAATAACGTCATGAGATAGCAATATGAAAACACTATACATTTACAAATTGACAATAAAATAATATCAATAACGTCATGACATAGCAATAAGAATAGGTATATATACAAGGTAACAATACAATAATAGCAATAATAATAACCCACGCTTCTTTTATAGCGCATTTCATCTTCGGGGATAATAACAATGCTCTTCACAATAATAAAGCAATAAAATTACAGATGAACATATTACAAAATAAACCATACCAAACCAAATAGTGGAATCTTAGCGAAAGCTACGCATGAACAAATTTAACATGAAAAAAAATCGAACTTAAAAAACATATTTCAAGATATTCTTCAGTTTATATTTTGCTGTATTGGGATTTGCGAATGTTATGAGATTTTTGTATCTGTATACGTAGTAGCAGTGATTACGAATTCTTTTTATCTAGCTTAAAACATTGTCATAACCATTTGAATAGCTCTATGTACATTTTTCTTTATATGCCTGTTTTGTATCTCTTTTGTACAGGTCTGCATTGTCAGCAGTATTTGAATTTAGGTAGTATGTTTTCATTGTAACTTTGAGATTCATGGGTCAAAATATCCTGACATTGTTATGATAACATAAGGCCTTTCTAGAATCACCTTCAAATGAACTACTATCCCAAGCATATTCAGTTTGCATTTGTCATGGAGGTACTATGAAAACAAATACACACTGTACATGTATAAAGTTCTAAGGCATTGGTCTAAGGCAAAGTTGTGAAAGATATAGATCGTCTTGAACTTAAAAATACCAGGATGAACATGCATCATTTTTGAATTGTAGAAGTGAAGAAGTGTTGTGACGCGTTCTGATTAATATTGTTGAAGAGAAATGATTGCTTCATAATTAAACTTAATTATGTATGCGATATTCCTATCACTTCGTTCGGTACGTTACGTCATTATGAGACGAAAATAACATCTCAGTGTATTACAATACACTTCCAGTGGAATCCGTGTAACTCTGAAACTTCACTGAACAAGATTATCACGGGTTAACTGGAGTAGTGGATAGGTTGAATATGTAGAGCCTATCCGGTGTACAGAAGCCTAGCTCTCCTGTTTGGAACTGCTGAAGGTAGTACCATTTACGTTTCTCAGGCTTCTCAATCTTGTGATCAGAGATGAGGGTCTTGACGTGCTTCAGGTCGCTGGTGTACTCATTGATATTGAGCAGCCCTTCTTCGTGTCTGACTGAGGCAATCAGGACTGAATCACCTTTAGTCACACACGCGAAGAGGTAATTATCAAGCGGTTTCCATATTGTATGTAATATATCACCCTTTCTATCAATACGTATTATCTGATTATCATACTGTCTAACGATCAATGAATCACCATAACTAGTGATTTGCTGAGGTTCATATCTATCGCAAGGTATCTCCCTGATCGCCTTACCACCTGCTGGTGAGAATACCTGGATCTTCTGAGCTTTCCTGTAGCTGACATAGATCAGATCATTACTGTCTACAGTGAGTTCGGTAAACCCACCTTCACTCTTATCTAGAGTGTTGAATGTAACATCTAGATTCTGATACCCTGACGTGTACAGTGACATGTTGTTAACTGTATCAAATACAACGCACCGACCATCAGAGAGGAATCCTAAGCCAAAGATGTTGATATCCTTAAGCACCGTCTGCTGCAATTTTCCAGCCTCAGAGAATATATCGATTCCTCCTCCACTGTATCCAACTGCCATCCTACCATTTTTCGTAGCAGCCACCGCATTCATGTATCCTACTGGGAGTGCGACATTGCATTTTGATTCGCATTTTACGAACCGGAGTTCACCCATGGATAATTGAACAGGATGGCTGCTTGGTGTAAACGTCAGTTCCTCTGCATGGTCTGCTACATCACTAGCAAGCTTCTTCTTGGGATCATCCCTATCTAACACATTCTTCAGGTCATCAGACAGTGAATCACGAATAGCGACAACGTCTCCTTCTAGGGGGGCTTTTAAACTATTACTCGCCAATTCACTCGAACTCTCAATACTAGTAACCAACCTCTCATCGGCAACTTTCATATTGTTCAAACTTTGGCATAATTTATCTTTCTGTGCATTAAATTGCTTGTTCATGATCGCATTCCTCTCTTTTATTTTGTTGATAGCCTCTTCGCATATCTTGTTCATTTTAGCATTTTCTCCATCGATGTGATCAGTGACACGCTTCAGCTGATCATCGACAAATGTCATGTGATTTGTTACGGCTGTAGCTTTTGTCTTACCCAGGGCCTGTAGTGATTCAATGTCCTTCTTGAAGGAAGTATTGTACTCCCCCGCATTTTGAACAGTGTGGCCTCTCTTATCGTGATAGAATATGCATCCATTACAGATGAGCTTCTTACAAGTGGCGCATACATCGGTACAGACATATTTTTCGTCATCTGATTTGTGTACTTCTTCTTGACAGAAGGCCTTCTGCTTTAGGACCACCTTGCCCTCTCGGATATCTTCGACGCTCACCACCCTATGTTTGAGATTAGGTGGCCAGTTGTTGTGCTTTTGCAGACATGCGTTGCACATATTCTTACTACAGTCGCAGCAGAAGTGTACAGCCCTTGATTGGACGTCACACATTTCACAGAGCTGTTTACTGTTCCTAACGCCATCAACAAGAGCCTTAACGGGGACATTGGTTTTGAGATTTGCCACTTTGCCACCCGTTACAGATGTCGTTTTTCTACAGACAGGACATGCTAATGTGTTTGCATTTCTCTGCGATGAGCACGCTAAAATGTCTCTAAGACATTTTTGACAGTATGTGTGCGTACATGACAACTGTTTAGGATCACTTAGTAGATCCAAACAAACAGGACACTGCAAGCCGCGTGAAACCGTGTGTTCAAGTGTCGCCATATTTATTGTTAATCTTTTATATGAGTCAGAGTTTGAAATTGATTAGCCATAGATATCGCTAGAAATGAGCAATGGTTGCAAATAGATTTTGTATATGCATTATGTTATCGAACATGTAAAACAACAAACATAAATGAGAAAATGTTATTAGTTGGTTGAATTATATCTTCAGGAGCACATGAAGAGGCAGACTATTAAGGAATCCAAATGAGCGCTTGTTCGGTTCCCTTCGCTAGAAGCTCGAATGTGTCGTGATCCCCGATCCACCCCAAAAGACAAGAAAAAGATAACACATTTTAAGAATGTGATTATTTGAAGAAAAAAGCGTGAAAAAAGAACGGATCCAAGATTTCGGAATAAGGGAGGCATACCATGTCTGTTGCAGCATCCATATTGCCAGCAGAAATGGCCTGTGGAGCTATGCAAGACAACACTGAATTTCAATATATCCCTAATAGCTCATATTCGCACGTGATACTTACGATTTCACGGTTTTACCAAAATCTGGCAAATTGGAATTTTGATTTTATTCAATTTAATTTATTTTCTTATGCATCCATATAAATATAAACCCTTTTTGGTAACATAACAAACATAAAATACGAAAAAGTACTTTCTGACAATGAATATTAAATATAAAGGAAAATATACATTACAATTATTATCGAAAGAAAGAAGAGATGATTGTCAAATATCATATTACATCAAACTTCATAAAATTATTACCGGAAGAAGGACTGCCATTGCAGGCAAAATGTTTGAAAATATGACAGCTCAAAATAAATTCTATGAAATAAATGAACACACTTGACATACCATTTACAATTCAATGTTGCTCTGTGAAGCGCATAATATATATTGATTGTAATTTATTTACCACTTAAAAGTCTATTTTTTCTACTCAAAGAAAAGCAAGACATTACATTCATATTGCTCATCTTACCGTAATTAAATGCCTAAAATGCCTGAGCTTCGGGGGCTCTGCCCCTGGACCCCACCAAGGGCCCTAAGGCGGTCCCTGGATGCTCATGTGATCGTAATGTTATGCCTAAAACCCCTGAGCTTCTGGGGGCTCCGCCCCCTGGACCCCACTCCAATTAGTGACCTGCATGTCAATGCAAGTCACAAATAAGGTATCAAAATATGCTCATCTGACCGTAATTAAATGCCTAAAACCCCTGAACTTCCGGGGGCTCCGCCCCATGGTTGCTCATTTGACCTTAATTTAATGTAAGAGTGGTGGTGATGCAGATTTTTTTCTGCCCCCCCCCCACGTTTTTGCTCATTACGCCACTGCTCCCTCCTCCCTCGCATTTCGTCCCCCCGGTCATGAAAAGAAATCGCCGCCCCTGCTCGGATAACATGATAGGATATACAAACTACTTGAACTTTGTTCTACGATTAAAAACTCAGTAAATCAACCATAAATGACACGTAGGGAGAAGAGCGTTTTCGTGTGTTAAAGGTAAACCTGTTGTTGTAAGCCGCTAGCGTGACTGGGGTGAAATATTTCCTACATTTTTCATTTGGGGATACTCCCCTTATTATGTTTCGTATATAATCGCGGTATGGAATTCAAATTTGTGTTTTTTTTATTTTTTATTAAGCTTTAATACTTTTTGTAATGGGGTTAACTAATGTATTGCATTGTGGAACAACTGATAAATTGACAACACAAATATAGATACATGTACAACTCAACAATATAAGTCTACACATCAAAATGAAATAGAAAATGTCACCATTTATCAAGATAATGAAATTTGCATGGGGGGCGTATGCCATACGAACTTACTCACCATTATGTCGCCTAGACCATAACTACTGTCCACAAAAAAAAAATCATTATTTCCATTATCATTATTGTTGCCATTGAAATTGTTCATAAATATGTCTGTGAAGCAACTTGCTTTGAATATGATTTTTATTTTGTACTCTTCAGTCCCACTTCCACTATGAGATACATGAAAATCAAGCCCTGTGGAAATTCCATTTTAGGATTTGTAACAGTAAAATATATATGTGGTTACTTGTCAATAAACCGCCTTAAGTACCGAGATGAAAAAGAGCTTTGTTTAATAGTTTTTCTTTAAGGTCATTCGATCACCCTTACAGAAAAAAAGAAGTACGATTCATTATCGCGAAACCTTTGAAGACGTGCAGAAAAATAGCGTGTATGATATCGTGTAATCGTGAACAAATACAACTTTTGAACCAATTAACATATAAAAGAAGGTTTGGAAGGAAAAATCGAAGCCTAGGAGATTCTGATGTAGAATCTGGGATTGTTTGCACGGGCGAAGGTTATAATTGGTTCTCGTCGCATGACTTTTGCTCATCAAATGAAATAAGATAAAATTATCTAAGTTCAAAGAACTAAGTGCTAAAGTACACTGGATCAAAAACTTTTGTCGGGATTTTGAATTTCGCCTCTTAAAGATAGTTATGATGATAAAATGTATTTGCTTGTTCATAAAAATTACACATATTGTACATTAAGCTCGGCTGTGCGTAACGCTTAAAGGGGATAGTTGAGTTCTGTTTTCAGACCGCAAATGCCTTCAAAGTGCATGGTTATTGCTCTTATTCTTATCTATGACATTCATAGTACCCTTTTAGGACCTACAATTGCTATGAAGGTAATTTTAGACCCCAAAATGTGTGAAATTTAGCTAATACGATCATGCCAATTTAGCTAGTACGATCATGCCAATTTAGCTCCACTTTCACTAATATAGGGTGACCGTTAATTCATTAATTGATTTAAAATAACAATACATGGGCCGGCTGGTTGTGCGTGATATAACCAACACGAAAAATCCAACATCGGCATTGGCTAAAATACGACGTAAAAGGCGCTATTTCATTTTTTCAACGGCTTTTTCAAATTATCGAATATTTGTGGTGGTACACAAGTATTAGAAATCGTTATATTTATGGATATTTCAGCCGTCTCTGAACCGATTTTGATCAAACGAAGATGATTTTGTCATGTAAATTGTATGTTCTTTCAAATTTGACACTCAGTTTGTTATTATCTCACAAAAAAATATTTTGTGTAGCGCCCTCTGCAACAGAACTTAACCATCCCTTTAATGCTCAACTATAGTTTCTCAGGCATTAATAAGGCCATTTACTCCCCTTCCCCAAGTACATCCAAAAACGTTTTATTACCGGTATCTTTACAATAAATGTTATATTCTGCAATTCAGCAAACGATTTCCTTTAACAGATCATATCAGGATTTCTTTGTTTGTTAATAAATGCGATTCGATTCAATTTCAATTTCATATCACAATTATCTGCCTGACTGCGTTATATTTAGAATCTCTTATACACCACCAAAGAGCCTCCATTCTTAGTAAGCCTAGATAAAATGTTTGCTCATTTTGATAATAGCAAGAGGAGGATTACAAAAAATAGTTAACAAGTTTATGACCGACCATAGGCGTACGAGCCGCCGTGGGGGGGGGGGGGGGGGGGCTCCTATACAGCCTCCTCCCCTTCCCCTTTCCACAATATGCCCATGCTTGGGCTACCATAATCTCTTATTTGGAGGTCAAGATGGTCTATTGGGAATTTCCACATCTCAAAGGAATATGTGTATTTCTTAAACGATACAATATGTGTTATGAATTAAGAGTCGGATGGATACCACTACACATGTACTGTAAACCCCTCACCTATTAAACTTCCATTCCTAACTTTATACCGCCTGACTCAAGTAGCAAATTAATATCATATATGCATTTGTTTTCATGCAGTGAAAATGCCATGATATTTTGAGGGCTTCTCGGCATTGCAATGTGTAATTCTCTGCTAGATATCAAGATTCATACACTTGATAATGAAGGACAAAATCACGGCGTAATCTCTTTGATCATTATTAACTGGCTTTCACTACTAGTACTACTACAATAAGACATCTGGAATACACTCCCAGACTCAATACAATCATGTAAAACCCTTAATTCATTTAAATTCAATACGAAGACATTATTTCTGGCAGAGTACATTGTTTGTTCTTTTCCAAGTACTGAAGTGATATTCGATATTATTTCAAGATTTCCATATACATCCATCACTATATTTTGTCTCAAATTTCAGCCCATCTATACTTGTTCCAAACAACAGTAACAACATCATCGCCATCATCATCGTCATCATCACCATCATAATAATAAAAACGAAATTGGCATAAATTGAATCCTGAAATCAAGAGAGCATACCATACATGCTATCAATTGTTCTTTCGAACAATTGTTTCAGTTTTCTGAAATCAAAAGATAAATACGTGGTATTGATGAAACGGTTACTCTAAATGTTGCAGTTGTTTTCATCAGTAATCTCAATTGTCAGGAAATAGTAATAATTTGTACTGATGACCAACAATTAATTTCAATAGTTTAATGATTTTGTTAATTTCACCTCAGCGACAAAACCTTTAAGAAAAAAATTCTTTGCCTTCCTTCAGTTGTCCCTTTTAGTTTATATTTTGGGCTTGTATTACTTAAGCTATGGTCACAAATCAGAGCAGCGACCGACCGATCAGTAGCCTGCTCGGTCCCTGCTGGAATTAGGCATCGCCCAGCGATTAGGTCGGTGCCCGGGCGGCGACCGCCCAGGCACCGAGCGTATTTTGGGCGGCGAGTGAAAAGTGAGCAGGCGCCGCTCAAATTTTAACTCCGCGCTAAAACTTCAGCGGCGACCGAGCGATGACCTAAAACCGAGCGGTGCCTGGGCGGCCGCCGCTCGGTGGCCGGGCAGCCGCCGGGCAGAATTGGTTAAAAACTCGCCGCTCGGCCGCCGAGCAGTCTACTTTTGGGTAATGTGACCATAGCATTACATTTTGGGTATTGGTACTCTAATCTACGGTATGCTTTTGTTTTACAGATTTTTGAACCCAAATGTGCTTGTACTATTTTATTAGACCTAAACAAAAAGATGTTGTATTACCCTTTGCGACCAGCCTACAAATGGGGCCAGTCACCACGAAATGAGTCCAGTGTCGCATTAGCTCAATCGTAGTAATAGCGATGTATAGTGTGTATGTACTGAAATTTGACCCACCTACCACATTTAAGATTTTTCCAAAAATCTACTTATTATTTCTTTGTTTGTTGAAAGTTTCATTGAAATCGAATGATGGGAAGTGTGTTGTTGCTATGTTGTTGTTGACCAGACTATAATATGTAACGCATCATTAACTTTACACCTAATTATCTCAAAACTGGGTAATCCCATTGTTATAAAGTCCAATTAGGTTTTTGTTCATATTTCTGGATATAATTTATCAATTTTAATGTGTGACCCCTTAATTTAAAGCTTACTTAATGTAGATTCATATAATACTTAAAAACAGGAATAAAATTTTTGCGACACTGGACTCATTTCGTGGTGACAGGCCCCAAATCTTGAAATCTACGGTCGGCTTTTAAATATATATATATATTTTTTTTACCGGTTAAAAAAAAAAAATGTATTAAAGCATTCAAAACTGAGAAATGTTAGCCCAAAGGGGGATAATTTGTAAAAAGAAACTTTTTGTTTTACTCACGAGTTTGTGTTTATATTGTATAATTGAATAGTACGTCCATATAAACAAAACTAAATCCCATTCATTTTTGGAAAAAAAGGGCTATTCGTATGTGTACCGGATCACCATTTCTTGCAAATTCATAACCCTGACATATGGAATAGTCTCCAAACTCCTGTTAAATCATGTACTACGATATATCATTTCAAGGCTGCTATGAAGCGTAGACTATTACCAGCATACAAGTCTTCATTTAATTAGCGCTCCAAAACAAGCTCTCGCACACACACTTACACGTACACAGACATAAACAAGAACATAAATACAACGTTCACAAAAGACAAACAACAAGATATATATATATATGCACATTTACATTTAACACATTTAATGTTATTCCTGATTTTTGTTTTCCTTGATTATGTGGCTGTTATAATGTATGCATTTTCTGATTATACATGTTTAGGTTTGGTCGCTCATATATGTTCCTTTCCTGGGGCCACCATCACGTTCAAACTTTTGCTTAAGGTGGTGGTCCCCTACATTTCCATCACAAGACTAATTTGGTCTGTGATATTGACACGAAATGCACTGTGAGGGTTCGCTTTAAAACGTGTTCTTATAATTATTACCATCAAAATGACCGTCACCATCATCAACATCATCATCATCACCATTATCAATATCTTCATCATCAACATCATCATTATCAGCATCATCATCAATCATTAGCAACGGTTCTAGGACCACTACCCCTGGGACAACTACCCTCTATGACAATTAACCCCGAACAACTATCCCCGGACAACTAACCCCTAGGACAACTACCCCCGGAAACTACCCCCGGACAACTAAACCCGGATAACTACCCCCAGACAACTACCCCTACGACAACCATCATCTAGGACAATTACCCCCCGGACAACTATCCGAGGGGTAGTTGTCCGGGGTAGTTGTCCGGGGATAGTTGTCCCAGGGGTAGTTGTCCGAGGGGAAGTTGTCCTGGGTTAGTTGTCCGAGGGGGTAGTTATGGGGGGTAGTTGTCCTGGGGTGGGCGTCCTAGAGGGTGTTTGCCCTAAGGGTAGTTGTCCTAGGGAGTAGTTGACTGGGGGTGGTCATCCTGGGGTTGGTGTCCAGGGGGTAGGTGTCCGGATACGATAATCAACATCATCATCAATCATTATCAACATCATCATTAATCATTATTAACGTCGTATCACCATCATTACACCATCACCATAATCTTTTATCTTCCAGTTACCAATTCTCAGTCCAATAATTACATATATAGTCTGATAATGTATTGATAATTGTAATTTAATATCTCAGTACGGCAAAAAGCACTGAAAAGAACATATCATTGCGTCAGTAAAAAGTTAATAATAAACATTTCACCTTTAAACTGTCTACGTCTTAGATAATAATATACAATCGTAATCTTACAACAGACAAAACAGTATTCACTTCCAGCAATATCAATTACATGAAGAAAAAAAATGCTCAGATAGAAGAAGCTTGCTATTTCTAATTGAATGTCAAATTCATAGTTCAATTTTGTTTCTTCTCACTAGCATAGTAGTATGTCAGCTTTTCCTGCTACTTACAGCTCTAAGAAATTTTATTTTGCATCTCGTTTCTGAGTAAAATCACGATACAGGGAACTGTATTTTTAACATCGGCATTTTGATCATTGGCATATTTACCGCTTTTCCATGAAGAAAAAAATGACATTGGCATGAATTCAATCCTAAAATCAAGAGAGTTAAAAAGATGAAGAGAGTTAAGCATGCATGCTATTACATGTACTGGTTTCTGAACAACTTGTTCAGTTTTTGAAAACCAAAAGATATGATTGAACGATGAATATATTTTATAAGGATCAGTGATCTTGATGGTCAAGAAGTAATATTGACTGATGTCAAAATTCGTTTATTTCGTCGCAGGGATGAAGCCCAATATTTGTTTTACAAGTCCAGAATAATTCCAATAAACATAATACTGCATAAACAGGTGCCAGCAGGAAGGAAAATGACCTCTTATAAGGCTTACCTATATTGGGTAAAGACATCACATAGTAATATGAAGAATATATTAATACAAATTGACGTTACAATAATATTATCAATAATCACCTATGCTTCCTTGGCGCATGTCATCTTCGGAGACAATATTAATTTTGTTTACAATAATACAAAAATTAATTGCAGATAAACAGATTACAAAATAGAACGTAATAAACCAAACAGTGATTTCCAATCAAAGGCTACACATAAACAAATCAAACTTTAAAAATATTTAAAGATATAATTCAGTTAGATATTTTGCTGTATTGAATTTGTGAATGTTATGAGACTTTTTGTATCTGTATGCACGGTAGAAGTGATTGATATCATGTAGCACGACAAGTTTATTTCTATTTTATCTAGTTTAAAACACAGATGAGATGCGATAGCTCAGTCGGTAGAGCAGTGGTCTCGTAATCCGGTGACCCGGGTTCGAAACCAAGTCGATGCGCTAGTGCCCTTTGGTAAGGCATTAATCCTCATTACCAGGTCCCTCGGAGAGGACCTAAAGCCGTCGGCCGTCTGGTTGCTTAATACTAACAAGCATTTATGCTTTCTTAGCAGTCAGGTAAAATAACCACCACCACCACCACCACTGTCATAACCATTGTGATTTGCGAATGTTATGAGATTTGTGTATATAAATGGTAGAAGTGATTGATAACATGCAGCACGACAAGTTTATTTCAATTTTATCTAGCTTAAAGGTACTATGTCCCATTTGCAGGCCAACAAAATGAAAAAGTTAAATTCCAACTGCATTTGAAAGATAATACTAATTTAGAAATTCCTAAAAAAAGGTGGGGCTTGAAAATGTCTTCAAGTGGAAAATAACGACTATTAGTTGTCAAATAGACTTTAGGGCTATAGAGCCCAAAAGTAATAGTCTTGATTTTCAGATAATTGTACCGAATGGTCATATGTTTTATGCTGCGCAAAGATTCAATCAGTTTAATCTTGGCCATCACAAGAAGTGGGTTATTGATGTAGACAAATGCTCATGTACCCTTTACAACTCTTTTCATGTATGTTATTACCAAAGAAGAAAGAAGCCATTCAGTCACTCAATAGTGTCTGACAGTGAAGTCTAGCAAGTAAACGGGTTTCCTTGCATAATTTGAATACGAGGACACTGCAAACGTTTAAATTTCACAGATAAGACATACATGACATATTCATAATTCCTGCAAAGTTCTACAGAATTTGAGGTTGGCTGCAAAAGGGACATAGTACCTTTAAAACACTGTCATAACCGTTTGTTTAACTCCATGAGTGTTTTTTTTTAAATCTACCTGGTGTGTGTCTGTTATTATAGGTCTGCTTTGTCAGCAGTTTCTTATTGCAAGGAGTAAATTATCAGTGTAACTTTGAGATTCATGGTTAAACAAATACTGACATTATTATGATAAGATATTGCCTATTAGGCATCAAGTTCAAATGAACTACAAATGTATTCATCATGGAGATATAATGAGCATAAATACGCACTACACATGTTCTTCATTGTTGTTGTATGTAAAGCGACATCAACATTTATAGTCAAGTAGTTATTACTTAAATGATATCTCGAATTATTTCAAATAACGTATTTCATGCTC
>JAVYIG010005837.1:0-128954 GCA_035222895.1 Strongylocentrotus droebachiensis
AACATTTGGTAGTGAGCATCAACTATAATTATGATGAAAAGATTAAACCAATTTAAAACAATGAGATGACAGATAGGCACTGATATTTTGGACACATAAAACGCTTCAAAAGAAAGTGTACCCCTCGGAAGTACTTCGGCGCCCCCTATTTTAAGATTACACGGTAGATCTGCAATGTTCATATCTAACTCCGATACGTATTGTGGTCACGCGTGAAGTTCAAAGAAGATGCGATCGCTGCTTTTAGTATTGATGGGAGTAAAAATGTGAAATGGAAAAAATAAAATGAAAATGAGAAAAACAAAAGGTAAGGGTAAACGCAAAGAACGACGACGGGAAAATTTAAACTGATGAAAGAAATATGCATCGGGTGAGGAACGGAAGAAAGATGGAGATAAAACAATTTGCTTTGAAGGTGAAGGACTACTATAGATGGATAGATAAAGATAAACAGAGAGAGACAGAGAGATAGACACAGAGAGATAGTATATATATATATATATAGAGAGAGAGAGAGAGAAAGAGAGAGAGAGAGAGAGATAGAGAGATAGAGAGAGAGAGAGAGAGAGAGAGAGAGGGGGGGGGGGGGGGGTAGTAAGATGTTCCATCACGGTTAGATCTGAAGGTTCCGGCCTAAGGACACAATGAATAATGTATCGGAGATCGATCACCGCACCGACAAAAATCTAAAAGGACAACGACGACCGTCTGCCCTTGATCATAATCACACCACATAAAGAAGTTACTTCTTTTGCAGCCATGGAGTGAGGTTTCCCTTGTCGAACTCATGATAACAATCAAGAGCTCAAGACCTATGAATATTCCCGAATTGTGATCGATTAGCAGCGTATTCCCATTTGAAAGTCCATTAAATCATTCATGGTTCCAACGGCTCCACGTGATCACCACGTCATAATAGGAATCGTGATTTGTATTTTATTCCCTCACACATACCAGGAACAGTTTCAACCAACATAGGGCATGATGACAAGTGTTTAGGGGCTCTTCATCTTCTGGTAAATAATCAATTTGATAATACCAACTTACTTGTCATAACAGGAAGAAGAAGATGGAGGGAACAGAGTAAAGATATTCTATCACCTGAGTCTACTGAAGCTATACATTTACTTTGGACATGCACCCAAATGCGTTTTTCTGTTCCGGTGCTCCCTCAATATTGTACTGCATGTGGAATGATTAAGTGAGAGAGAGAGAGAGAGAGAGAGAGAGAGAGAGAGAGACTGAGAGAGAGAGAGAAAGAGACAGACAGAGACAGAGAGGGACAGAAAGGCAGACATAGAGAGAAAGAGAGGCGGAGACGGAGAGAGAGAGAGAGAGAGAATTTAATTTTTCCCTCTAGAAACCTTGCTCGGGAGGGGGACGGAAGTAAGAATTCCCTATTCACCTGTCATTCATATCGCTCAGAATGAAGGGGAAGTGTGTTAACAAATAAAAGGAACGCGTCAATAAAAGAAGAGAAAACACTTTTTTTAAGAATTACAACAGGAACCTCTCCCACAAACACTTCCATATGCTTGATAAATGAAGCTACATGGGGGGGGGGGGGGGGCAATGCCCCGTGTCTTATCCTCTCCGCCAATACTGTTTACAAGTCGTTGACTCTTTCGGGCAGAACCATATAGTGACTGACAAGAAACAATCAGAAAGAAAAAACTCACCAAACCATTGCCTAACCTTGGATTACGGATTGAGCCCGGGGTTAAGATAAATTTAAATTGATCGTGTCCAAAACGATTTGCATTCGGCAGTTCGAAGGAATGTTGCTCTTTCATTGCCCTCTTCTAAAACATACATTTCCTCAAGATGTTGCTTTCGTTTTGTTCTGTAGCAGATAAAGAAGATATCCCTCACAATGTTCCGAGTGTCATCGACCGGAAACTCCTGGTACCTCAAGGAAATTATACTCAAGCCGCGAGAGATTTAACACGTCTTGTTGGGTAATGAATCGAAGATAAATGGTGACCATAATTCAGTATAGCCGCAGGAGAGTCATCAACACGATGTTTAGTGATTTTTTATCGATGAGGTACCAAGGTTCCAAGCCCGGTAGAGACTGTCAAGAGGGCGGAGAGTGAACTCCTCTTCTCCCCCTTCTCTCTCTCTCTCTCTCTCTCTCTCTCTCTCTTTCTCTCTCCCATCTCCCTTCTCTCTCTCCCTCTCCTCTCCCCTCTCTTTTGTTTAGTTCGTCAGTGTATCACTTCCACTTTAAGCGCATGCGGAGCGGAGGAAAATATCGAATTATTAATTATAATTGAGAATGCATTTTGGTGTGTCTCCTCTCTTTCCAGTGATGTGTTATATTCATAGGGCCACTGTGCTCATCGGCGCCAAATTGGGGGGGGGGGGGGGGGGGGGGGTCGTGTTCCATCGAAAAGGCAGATTTTGCCTTTGTATTTGTATTTTATGTCCATAGGATAGTCATTTGCATGAAAATGTTCGTATTTCTCTCGTGCTTTTAGAAATCAAGTACATGTATGTTGAATAGAAGTTCAACATTATCTTGTTTTATTTAAAAAGCTCTGTCGCTAATACAAATTCAAAAATGTAAAAGAATAAGTGTGTAGGCAGTATTTTGTATGTGTTTGGGCATGTGTGTTGTGAGTATGGTGACTGCATTATTTTAGTATATCTATATCAATTTTTTTTTTAGTGGGGGTCTTATCTTTAAGCACCTTTGTTGTTGTTGTTGTCCTGGCCATTTATTTGCTTTGTATTTTGCATGTTCTTTGTATTCTATTTGCTTTAGTTTATTTTGCTTTTATGTGGTAGAATAAAATTATATTCAAATACATGTTCTTCACAGACGTCGCAAGGTATTTTTTTTTTTTTTTTTTTTTTTTTTGGGGGGGGGGGGATAGTTGTCGGTCCGAAATTTGCTAAAAAGGCCAGAAAAACGATTTCTACATGGGGGGGGGGGGGGGGGGTGCACTCCCCTCTTCTAGCCGAGCGACATCCGTAATGGTTTTAGTTTAGTAATCCAATACGTTCAGCCCTTCCGATTGTTTCTCATATAGATCATATACTTTTTCCTTGTTCAAAGCAAATTGGGATTATTATCATGATTACTATTCCCGCAACGCACATAGTCCAGGTATCGTTACACATTGCTTTTCAAAGTAAGATTTTAAAAACAGATACCATCTGAATTCATAAACAAACGGTATAAACTTTCCATTCCATTCGCATCTTATCAAATGTGTTATCAGACTCGACAAACCAGAAACCATGACAACTGTATTCTCTGCGACACGATAAACTAGTGCTTCACATCCCCCTTCGATCTCGACACATACATTTACCGATATGAACCATCATATATCTTCTGAGCAAAGTAGCGAAGGGAAAATATGGGTCTGGAGTTGAAGTTATAGCTCAGAGGCCCGAACCATTATCTCTATTACGTTAAAGACCCTGCTTTCCCCCACTAAACATTGCGTGAAACCAACGAAGATGAATATTCCTCAAATACCTTTTGTCTGTCTACCGCAAAGACATACTACATATAGAACTGGCCGCAGATGACATAGTTTACAACTCAAAATAGCTCTCAAAACCACTTTATATTACTGATTCAATTCCGAGCAGTGGTCTATTCCACAGTGCAGAGAAAATCCGACAATCTCCATTCGGTGTGGTCACAGAATGATTCATATGGGAGTCAAAATTGGAAATAAAATGGGTATTTGAAGATATGATGAATATGAGCTGACGATGGGTGTCTCACTAAATCATAGTTGACTTATACGTGAAGAGAATGGTGATTGGAATTCACATCTGCGTCAGTATTCATTCGGGGATAAATCTTTCGATGCCTCATTAAAGGGTTAATTTGAAAGATTTTTTTCATTTTCAAAATCCCATTTTGTATAAAATCGTAATCATAAATAAGGCGTAGTATAATGAGTGATAATGGAAAGATATCCATAATGAGTTAGTAAAGGAGAGAGAGAGGGGGAGAGAGATAGAGAGGGAGGGAGAGAGAGAGAGAGAGAGAGAGAGAGAGAGAGAAGAGGGTAGTAATAGAGAAAGCAGTATAGTGAGACATATACATGATTCAATCATTCATCAAACGATGATGGTATAATGCAAAATGAGGGGCGGTAAATCTGATAGTTGAGATGTTTTTTTAATCAAGTCTTAGCCAGAAAGCATTTCTTTTAGTTTACTTTCATGCGATATTTTTTTTAAAACCATACAAGCGACTGTCACTTTCCATCGTGATTGTAAAATGCTAATTTCTTGTGAGAAAGTGCCCTATAGAAACCTTTTTGCGAAATTATGAATAATGAGAATTCTTATTTCTTCATACGTCACTAATTGGATGAGTTGTTGATAAATAAATGTCTTTCTTCTCGAAGGAGTACATCAGAAGAAATTTCGCATAGAGATGTTCTGTCGTGGTCTCTCTCTGACTTTGCAGAACTATGTCAGGGTCTCTTATATATAAAAGAAAAAAGGTACTTGTCTTGCCCCTAACGCTGGTCAGCAAAATGCGAGAAACTTCTTTCATCTCGCGGGAATCGTCTTTCTCTCCATCTCCACAATGTTGTCCCCATGGTCGCCACAGATGACCCTCTCAATGTACGCCTTTACCATGGCAACCGTATCTTGTAGATGCGGGGAAGGTTACCGTCTTCCGTCGAACTGAGATCCTACTGGGACCTCTTAGTCCAGATTCACGTCTTCTTCCCTCATGTCACTTGACCTTATGTTTCGCTACCATGATAGGGGCGCAGTTGTCAAAACCCTGGCCTTTTTGAGGTTGTTGATGCCAGGAATGGATTTCTTTCTACGGCCTCCTCTTTCTCTGGCCCACCCATCCGCATCGTATATTTGATTCGATCTGTCGTCTGTCTGAAACACCCTGCTCGGTATTCTCCTTTAAACGTCACCCGTGGAAGTTAAGATCGTCCCGAGGAGGCAGATGCTCATGCTCCAGGGCAGCACGGACTTCTCATGTCGCCAAGACGATGTTTTAAATAATCATGGTTTCTCAAGTGGCGGCAGGCACAAAATAAACAAGTAAAACTTGAGAAGGTGTGATATTTTAGACTTAAAATGCAGGTTGTCGAAGCATAAGGAATCAAACAATAAGATATGTGCCATACAGAGGGACAATTCATCATTTTCAAGGACGATGATGGCTTAATTTACTTGCATCTTCCCAAGCTGATTCTCATTAGGGAAGGAAATAGAACATGCCCTGTAGACTAATACTATCACTTGGTGTGGATGAGAATTTTTCTGAGATAAACAAAATATTAATTTCAATATCTCCATTCACCCTTTTACAGTACATTCAATGCATTAAAAAAGCAGTCTGACGCCTAAGACAGACGCCGTCTTGCGACGACCTTTTCATTTTCATGTCTTTTTGGAAAAACAATACAAATCAAACTGAGTATTAACAGAAGTGGAAGGAGGGAAGTGGTAGCGTGATTCCAGCCACTGAGGAACACCGATGTCAGGATGTGGGGGGAGTAACGGTCTTAAAGAGGACTAAATATGAAACAAAACAGAAAAGAAGGAAATGAAGAGTAAAAATAGTTGCATTAATTGCAAAAGAGGTTATAAGGCCCGTCATGTTGCCGCTATTTTTAAAACGATTTGGTAAGAAGTTACTTTAGTTAAATGTACGTACCGGGTAACGACTGTTTAACCTACGGAGAGAGAATATGGACTTTTTGTGTCGGAGTTCAAATCTAAAAGTCCCTAATAGGGATTAGATTGAGTGGACGAGAACGGCGTGAACGCCCTCTGATTATGCGTGTCTATGGCAAGCCGTTTTAACATTTATTTCTATTTCTTGAGATCAAAAATTACCATTGCTTTACAACAGAAAATCATTTCTTGATATCAAGAAATAGGAATAAATGATAAAACGGCTTGACATAGACAAGCATGATCAGTGGGCGTTAACGCCATTCTCGTCCATTCAATCTAAAAGTCCCTATTATCTCGAGTAAGTGAACCGAGGAACAGAAGCAGGTTATACTCAGAAAAGAGATGTGGCAGAAGAAGAAGAACAACAACAAGAAGGATTCACAAAAAATTAAGCAGTATTAGATCACAAAGAAACATGTTATAGGTATTTTGGGACATGGGAATATATTTAGCTTTCTTCCAAGACATGTTGCGTTTAATCAACTTT
The DNA here is from genome assembly GCA_035222895.1 of Strongylocentrotus droebachiensis. Classification (NCBI taxonomy): domain Eukaryota; kingdom Metazoa; phylum Echinodermata; class Echinoidea; order Camarodonta; family Strongylocentrotidae; genus Strongylocentrotus; species Strongylocentrotus droebachiensis. The sequence continues at coordinate 6,173 of JAVYIG010005837.1, forward strand.
GTCAACTTTACGTGATACTTCATGTGGTCACCACAATGTTTTGTGACGGACCACAGTGACCAAGACGTGTGTTGACTGGTTTCAACATTCAAGGATTTTAGATTAAACGAAAATATCTTCCAGCCACTAATTTGAGTTCCAATTCAAAGTTGTCTTTTTCTAGTGACTAAGAACAATGAAATGACGTAAAACGCAGATACATTGCTGAAATGCTGAACTCATCGAAAGGGGGTGAGTCTTTATAAACTAGCCAACATGTCTCGCTGAAAGGTCTAGAAATCAAGGATACGGTTGACTGATCATCATCCTTCTTACATTACGTCCAGTAACCATGGTAACAGACTGATGGATGCTGCGAACATCTAGAGTTCTGCAAAGTGTGAGAGACTGTCGTAAAGAAACAATGAGAATTGGATACTCCTTTCATAGCAGCTGGTTGATGATTGGAATAGAAACCCTATGGCAAGACGTCAGGTTACATTTAGATTTTATAGACAAGAGTTTGAGCCAATCCAGCCCTTGAAGTTTGTTATCACTTTTGAAGAAAAACAAGTTTTGAAGAACTTTTACAGAACAGTCTTATAAAATGAAGAACAGCAAGCGTAGAAAGTTCCACGGTTTTGAGCAGTTATGAAAATATTGGAAACCTTGAAATGTCTTTAAGAATCGGAAATTCTAACCCGATTGATGGAATTTTCCTCTCTTTTTTCCAGAGCATTAGGTCGAGGCGAGAAGACACTTCGTTTAATCATGGAAGTTCTTTGCTAAAAGCTCTAAAGTGATGAGACATTAGTATTTACACATCGCTTTCAATTTAGACTGTCACTGGAAGTCCGTTTTTAGTCGAAGACAATTTTGGGAGCAGGTATGACGTTGGACTCGGACGCTTTTGGGGCATTATTTTGGCCTTTTAGTAATTTGCTAGATGGCATACAGAATGCAGTTAATGCACTTGGACACTATTTCAGACACGTGTCCAGGGGTCAGTTAGGCAAAGGTCGTCTTTGATCAAGTAGTAAAAGCCGAATTTGATAAGATCTTCCATGTTGTTGTTGCTGAGATTTAGATTACAAGAAAGAAGGTATATAAAAACTAAATCACTTTTTGCATCATGATATCGTTCAATAATATGCTTTTTTGTAACACGCACTTTGTCTATCTACGTAATCTCGTAATATCAAAATAAATATGATGGAGAGGGGGCGAAGAAAATGTCCGCTGATGAGGGAAATAAAGAGGAAAAGGGAGGGAAGTTGAGAGAGAGAGAGAAAGAGAGAGAGAGAGACAGAGAGAGAGAAAGAGAGAGAAAGAGAGAGAGAGAGAGAGAGAGAGAGATAGAGAGAAAAAGAGAGAAAGAAAGGGGAAGTAGAGTGACAGAGGGAGAGATGGAAAAAGAGACAGAAAAGAAAGAGAATAGTAGTAGGTGAAGTAGTAGTAGTAGTAGTAGTAATAATATTAATAATATGTTAAAGTCCACTCCAAATTTTATTAAGTTAAACCGAAAATGGAAATTCTCTTTGCCCAATTGATCGTGAGCCTGACAGTCACTGATTAGTAGAAGTAGTAGGTAGTAGTAGTAGTAGTAGTAGTAGTAGTAGTAGTAGTAGTAGCAGTGGAGTAGAAGAAGTTGTTGCTTTTGTTACATTAATAATTGTAATAATTGTAATCACAAAACGGCATGTTGAATCAGTATACTGGCATAAAGAAAAGTAGGACAAAATGCATTACAGACAAAGAGACGTTAGTGGGCCAAGAGGGCGGCGTAACGGATGGGTTTGTGTTGAAACTGTTCTGTCGTCGTTGTATGCTCGGTAGTTTTCATTTCGTACATTTGTTTACTACTAATAAACTCAACCACCTTATATCAATAAAGTCGTCATCATTATCCTTAGTTTTGATACTAATTTTAAATCCCTAGTATCTAAACTTCCACTCCGATTCACTCTTTGTGAATACAATTTCAATAAGCCAGTTCGTAAATACTATATGCGCATGGGCAGATAAAGGTCATTTTGTTCCCAAATAGTAAAACTCACCGAGACGTACACTGGCATCGTGCTCATGAAAGTTATGTAATCAGTACACATTTATGCACCGACTGTGCATTTATGATACACAGGTGGAAGTATTCTTCTCAAGAGGGCAAACAAAAGGTATTCATGAAGCACCTCCATCACTTTGGCAGTGATTATTCTAAAATGCACAAGTGGGACGTATCCATCTTGTGAAAGATCTGTGGATATTTTGAGGTCATGCGAACCGAAGCTATTTACGATCTGGCTTATTCCTTCGCTCGTTTACCCCGAAAATAAAAACACTTGTCGGTGTAATCACATCATCATCGTATGGGTATGCAATATCCCATCGAGCATCATGCAAACAAGAATAGTTGAAATAACTAGCTTTTCTCTGTATGGTTCTTACTATATCATAGCCTTCTCAGAATACAGACTTGGACAACTATTTACGTGTGGATGGTCGGGGACAAACGACGGAAAGTACATAGCTACCTCGAACACCTGGAGCAGCTGGTCGATGCAAGGAATGAAAGGAGAAGCCAATTCGCAACAGACGGGGGAATACACAATGGATATAGGGATGTCAAGAATTCCAAATATGAGGATATTATCACAAAAAGGAGACGGTAATTTCAGACAGAGTGTAAGGGGGAAAGAGAAAGGCGCCCAGTTAGAACAGATATGACATTGCAATGGAAAAAATATAATTAAATGAACAGAAAGATAATCTGTGGTGATGGGTGGAACGACATAAAGCTAAAAGAGAAGCTAGGGCAGAGAGAGAGAGAGAGAGGGAGAGAGAGGGAGAGAGAGAGAGAGAGAGAGAGGGAGAGAGGGAGAGAGGGAGTGCTCAAGAACACACGTATTGTTTATTTACTATAAAGTTTGCAAATCTACGGTATAATGTAGACATCGGGAGAGAGGAGGACAAAGAGAGGAGAGAGAGATATATATACGTATACTATAATGTATTAATAGAAGGAGAGAAACAGGGAGACGGAGAGAGAGGGTGAGGGAGAGAGAGAGAGAGAGAGAGAGAGAGAGAGAGGGGGGGGGTGTGGGGCGGGGTCAAGAGGAAGTGGAAAAGGGAAGGGGCAGACACGAGTAATAGATAGGTAGACAGAAAAAACATATTTTGTCAATTGAAATCTACGGTAGATGTAAACGTAGCGATAAAGGAAGACAGAGAGAATATTGAAAAGAATTTTGAATGATTATCATAGAGAAATGGGTAGATAGGGACAAATAATAAGATATTAAGAGAATGAGAATCAGAAGGAGAGAGAGAGAGAGAGAGAGAGAGAGAGAGAAATGCGAATTGTACCGATGCTGCGGGAAGCCGAGTATCCAGCTTTTAACCACCCCCCAAAAGAAAAAAGAAGAAAAAAATACAGAATCTCACACGAAATTCTTTAAAATTCAACTATCGCTGGATGACATTACTCTTTCACTCTGTATAAAATATCGAGTGCATTCCAATCACAAAACTAATTTATATTATAAGGAAAGACCCGGTGGCTAAAGCCAGCGAATAAAGAAGACCATGAATTAATGATTTTGTTTAAAATCCTAAAGCTCGACCATTGCATTTTAAAATACAATATTAACCTTTTCCAAGCGTTGCACAAAAAAAGAAAATCTGAATGAAATTGAAAGTAGCGAAATACCAGACAACTGTAGGCTACGTGGCCACATAACCCTAATTTAATTAGAGCATTAATGGCCGCTAATTGAATCTACACCTACTTTAGAGGGGGAAACTGGGTCAGGCGTTACATGCAATGATATACAGGGTATACATTAACACATTAAATTGAAGTAATGAAATGTAATTTTTTAGATTAAAAAATGGCGCTCTTCTATCTTGTTACAAAGACCAACCATGTCTGTCTGGGAGAAAGGAGGGGGTGGTACGGTTGCTTTTTGATAGCCGTCGAAGTTGTTAAAGATAAACTCCAGTTCTGGTAAAAAAAAGAACATTAATTCTCACAGAATCAAACGAAACTTACACTGAATGTTCAAGATTACAAATAAAATAATGAAATGAGCCAAACAATTTCGGAAGATAATGTATACTGGCTGAGTAATGAGCATAGAAAGACAAGGAAACCAAGGTAGTACTAGCCCCGTAACCATGTGTGTTGTCCCATATATAGCTTTCTGTGTACAGTGCTCGTTACTTTACCAAGACTCGGCCAAATTTATTATGATTTTGATGACTCCAGAACCTTGCAGTGCACACCAATACTTACATGCTACATGATCAACTGTTTCTGATCCATTCCACACCTTTTATTTCACAATGCAATCGCATTACCAGAACTCGCCTTTATCTTTAATAACAAAACAAAAAAGATTATTGAAGAGTAATTTGATGGAGAGGGTTGGGATGGAGTCGGTTAGTTAACGGGTTGGCGTCATTTTGTCCAATGATCTCATTAATAACCGGAAATCAGTGAAGTTTAATTTTTCAGAAATATGAATTTGGAATAATTCGAAGCATTTCCTGATCTTTTAACAAGTCTCCTTTGAAGCTTATCTGCACTAGTTTATAGGAGGGATTAGAGACCACCCCAGCAAGGTCACTGGACAGGTGGTTATCTCATCAACTCAGCTCTCAATTAACATAAGAAAAAGAGGATCATGGGGGACTAATGGTCACCGATAGGGCATTGTTTTCTATATAGAGGGAGCAAGTATAGCTACAAGTAGGACAGTGTGGCTTAAAGAAAGGAATCATTGTTCTTTTCTTTATTGTTCTACAAAGAACTCTGGTTTCTCTGGGTGAGCTAGGCTGACTCTGGTCAAATGATAATGGTTATGTACATCATATTTACCCTCACAGTAGCCACTTTCTTCTGTCACTCCCACACAAAACATTGCCCCCGGTTAATTCTTCTTCTTTTTTTCGTTTAACGTCCCATGACCTTTCTTATGTAGAAACTCCCTATTTCAGCAATAGATTACAGTCTTTTGTTTCTTTCTTGTTTCAGTATTTTTTCATTTCCTCCAAAATGGGATGGTTGAGGGCTATAGTAATTACCCCTACCGTGCGATGCCGGAAGAAGGTTTGTTCGGTCGGAAACAGGAGACTGTTTTAATCTGCATTGTTTACGACCTGACAAATCGTCTCCATCTTTTGCGTTTTTGTGTCAACTGTCTTCTCGGTCTTCATTGTCTTTCTCATCTATTCTTATCCCTTCTCTCTCTTCAAAAAGATCTCTTCTCCCCCTCACCCCCCCCCCCCCCGTCATCTTCATCTGCAGTGGCGTAGCATGGGTCTGGACATTGAGGGAGCAGTGGCCTCAGGGGAGAGGGGGGGAGGGGGGGGGGGGGGAGGGGGGGGGGGGTTGGCACCGCTTTTACTAGGTGGAAGAAATGTGGATTAACAGAGGCCACTGCATGGAGGTGTGAGTAGAGTAGGAGGGGTCTGGGATTCAGTGTTCTTTCTGACTTTCTATCCCCTTTCCCCTTTCTCTTTCATTCTCTAGTTCTCTCTCTCTCTCTCTCTCTCTCTCCCTTACCCACGCCATTATCATAGGACAGCGTCATCTGACGTCCCAGTACTGATCTCGAACTCCATTACCCTCTCCTCTTTCTTCATCGATAACCTTGAAGTAGATACACGCCCCCAGTCATTCATCTCGCAAAGGCCGTTTATCACATCACATCCCGTTTATGTGGTTTCGTTTCACGAAATTGTCGTTAACTACAAGTTCAAACACACCCCATTGAAACGCGAGTTAATTTCAATGCACGCGTTCCAATGAACATAATGGGCTGTCGGCGAGCTTGTATACTTATGACGGTTTCGTGAAACGTTGCCCAGATCATACCCCGTACTTCAAAACTGTTCACGCTCTTTTTCCCTTGTTCACAATATCTGCGAAAATTCAAATTGCGAGATGGATACACCCTGGAGCAAACGACCCATTTCGAAAATTCTTCGTCTTTTCGAGTCTCCTAATCGTGGAGTTTCAACTAAATAATACGACCTACTTCCTAGGAAGACCTAACTACGACTTTTTCTACTCTTTATTGTAATCTTGAGGCATCTCAGTACCATTTTAAGTTTGCCGAGAAAGGCTAATTACTCGTCGCAAGATTTTAGAATTCACCCACAGGCAAAAAGTCAATAACAATGGTAAGGTTGAAAAAAAGAGAAAAATAGGCCATCAATTTTTACGATTATCCTACAAAGCTCTAAAAAAAATCCACATATTGCTGACCCCATCCCCTCATAAAAGGATAAAGACGCCTTTGGTTATGAAAATGAAGCTCTATTAAGCAGTGTTTAAAGCTTAATTTGACTCCTTAGGGTATACTAGTGCAATATTTGCATTGAAAGGAAATGAATAACCACGGTTTTTTTTTATTCCAGGATTTCTGTTTAGGAAAAAAAAAAGGTGGTTGGATTTTAGCATAATATAAAACATGGAACTTTCTCTAGAACTACATCAGATATCGTTGAATGACGAGTCAATGGTTGCAGGACAAACGGCCAGTGCTTCTTTTAAAATCCAATCATGCATACCATTTTATTTAGTACATCAAAGAATAGTGGGCCCATCTTATTGTGTCATGTGCCCCTTTAACACTTCAGACTCCTAATACACCCGAAATATATGTAGCCACTTTTTTTTTTCGGAATTGTTCCTCCTTATTTGTAAAATCTGCCCCTATTCAAGATTATTCATTCTTTAAATTGTGTACATTACCATTTCAGACCAAACCTTCTCGGGTCCACTGACCTTCCATTACTCCGAAAAGTATTCGCATGCGTTACGTCCTTTTGACAGGCATCACAATGTACATAATATCCATCGTTTCTAAATAAAGGTCAAAGGACATTACCTTCGTTTGATGAAAATCTATATTTAGGCGCTAATAATGAAAATGGGACCCAACGTACTCTTGACAATCTCTCTAGTGTATTCTCACTCGTAATATCACCGATGCTCTAATGGATATGATCGTATTGTCCACCAGAACCTCTATATTATTTCGCCAATTTGATGCGATTTATTTACTGGGTCGCGTCATTCAAGTCAAACCAATCGAATGGTATGGATGAGGGTTATGTTCAATTCACCAAGCATTGTCACTTCGATGCATTATCACTCGGAGAAATTGGAATACAACGCGAGTCATTGTTTTTTTCACCTGTAAGAAGGAAGTAACGCCCTAAATGAGAAAAGTGAACAATTCAAATATTCTTGCCCGTTTTCTTCTTAGACTAATACTGTATATAGTTGAACCAGAAGAGAGAATAAAGTCGTATCAAGCAAAGGGAAAACGTGGATCAAGCCTTACTTCTTAAACCCGATGTATAAGACCAATTTTGAACCAAGCGTTGGATGTATATTCTTGTAGAATACGCACATTCAAGTAATTCTGATAGTAAACAAAACAGGAACATCTGATTAAAAATGTTATATCTTAATACATCCAAGGTTGATACATCGCATAATATTCATGAAATTGATGGACAACATACGAAAGCAAATCTAAACGTGTAAACAAACGTGGTTGGTCTCAGTAAAGGATATTTTCTTTAATGATTTGTTTGAAGACAAGATAATGATTTCACTGTCACTTTATAAACAAAATAAAAAAATAAGAAGAAGGAAAGAAGAAGAAAGGAGAAAAGAAAGAAGAAGAAGAAGAAGAAGAAGAAGAAAAATAAGAAGAAGAAGAAGAAGAAGAAGAAGAAGAAGAAGAAGAAGAAGAAGAAGAAGAAGAAGAAGAAGAAAAGGAACATGATGAGGAGAAGACGAACAAATTCAGTCTTCAGATCAAGCAACGTAGAACTAGATCTAAGGTTGGAAGGAATCTATACACACCGGGTTCAACCGGAAAATAAACTTTTTAGGGGCGGCGGGACTTTAATTTCCCCGAGGTATGCCCTATAATCAGGAGAACTGTCAACGGGACATAATTTGTTTGAGGAGTAGAATGGAGATAGGTTTCAATTGAGGATGTTTTTCTGGGACAAGTATTTTACAGCTTTCTCCCATGTTGTATGTCTCAATGTCACGTGGGTGTGATGAGGGTCACACGTATTCTCATTACAGAGAGTGTATGTTTTAAGAACGGTCTCTGCCCTCCCCAATCTAATCTATTATGAAATTCATATTTTTCATTAAATGATTTCACTCGACTCATGTGATTGCACTTTATTGATTGATTTGATGATTAAATGTACTATTATGATTTGATTGACGGCTGAGAGTTACTCCAACTCCAGTAGCTATACTTTTTCAAAATAAAAGATTTATATTTGACTGTTCGTGTTTAGTTTCAATTTGTATCTTTGAACTAAGTGTCGCTATTATGTTTGTCTCTTCTTTAAATAAATTCTTCCATCCCCTTTTCTTTCCCCCATTCTTATTTTTCATTTTCTATTTTCTTTTTCTTCTTTATTCTCCGTCCGTTTTTGTTGTTGCTATATAGATTTGAAGAAAATGTCTTTCTCCATTTCATTCTTTCCCTCCCTCTTCCGTGACCTTTATAAAGTGTAATGGGGCTTGGTTTTAACTATTTCAAAGCATAAGTCCTTTAAAAGGCATGAAGGAGGATGGAATTCGAAGAACAAATACAAAATAAGGGAACTATCAAAAGTTTCAACCTTTGCAGAAAAGGAAACGTTGCGCGAATACGAAACCTTATAATAATACTTTAAATCAACAGTACTTTAAAAATGTGTTGTTTTTTTCTTTTCTCGAGCATATAGCCATCCTTGAAAGTGAAGATGCAAAACGTCCTTTTTTTCCTAAGAATCTGTACTCCATAATAATATACGACATGGTAAACACGTGCTCACTAAGTCAATACAGCAGTCATTCGTTCTGCTCATCCTCGCTAAACGACATCCGAAAACTTATTTCCTCCATTTTCTCGCTGAAGTACCGTCAAGAGAAGGAGCTTTATCTGGATTTTGAGGTATTGCTGGGTAAACATTTATTTCGTTAGTTCGTGACGACGAGCAAGATTTAGAAGTGAGCGTGTCGGGGCATTAATCAGGGTCGGTGAATAGTCAGGACAGCGAGCTTTAAATCCTACCCAGTCATCTACAAATAATGCAAACTGGATGAATGAATATCTGGCATGCATGCACACATAATCTTGGTCATTTAAAATGTGTTTATTCCATGTTCACACGACCGACCGCAATCCGATTGAACTTTTTCTCTGCCGCCAAAAATGTGTCTAATAGTGAAAATATGTATCAATTCTTGTTTGTGGTTATGAAATGCGACGAATATACATGTGCAATGATAATTTGAGAGAATGAGCAAACGATAATAGAATGAATGGACTAAGCTAATCTAGCAGATCTTAAGGAAGATTTATTTCAAGACGCCGTTCGCCGATTAGTCTATATTTGGTTGTTGTGTTGTGGATGTAATCTAAAGATAGGGATTAGGACAGCAGTAAATCTTTTCAAATCCAACTTGTCATTTGTATATCAATAATGGATTCAGATTATCAGAAAGGTAGTCTATATTTGGTTGTTGTGTTGTGGATGTAATCTAAAGATAGGGATTACACTGTAAAAAAATAATAGTCGAAATAACTCAATAAAATTGAGGAAAAGAATTGCCTTATTTTTATTAAGTAAATATTACCTGCGGCATCTTAAGTAGAATTTACTTATTTTGCTGAATAAATTTTTACTCAGTTAAATCGAGTTACATTAACGTAAATAATTTAAGTATTGTAATCATTTTAGATAATTAAAAAAAAGCTATGATAGGATTACATATTGCACGATTTGGTACCCATCTAATCTAACAAGTAACATCCACTAATCATTCACTACTTGTATTTAAGATTAATCACTAATCACAAACACTACTTCTATTTAAGATTTAACCGTATAATATATCTACCACCATCACAAACTATTACGCTTCAATTCGACACATATTTATATATACTTGATCGTAGCATCTTACAAGGAAAATTGGTTGACAATTTCCTGAAATATCAAGTTTTGATTTGTTTTGAACTGGGTAACAATTAAAAATTGTCTTGTCTTTGCTTAGCCATGTTAAATGAATTAGTAAATGTTTTAAAGTCCTTAAATTTTCATTCAACCACAAAAAAGAATGGTTTTATTTAAAAAAGAGTTTAATTTGGTCTTAATGAATATTCATAAATTATGTTAATATTTCTATTACGCACTGCATCGGTCCTTACTTTAAAAAGATAAGAATAATCAACATAAATTGTTTGAGTAATACGTATCATTTCTGATTTTGAGTTAAAATTACTAAATTAATACAAGCTGAAATTACTTAAAGTTCTTATGTATTTGATTTTACCTAAATATTCCACGTATGTTCTACTAAATTGAAAGTTTGAGTTAGCAAGACTTAAATTTAGTGCGTAAGTGGCAAAACTAATGTTTTCAAGTAAATTCTACATGGAAAAAATACGTAAAAATTACCAATGAACAAATTCTTTTTTACAGTGTAGGACAGCAGTAAATCTTTTCAAATCCAACTTGTCATTTGTATATCAATAATGGATTCAGATTATCAGAAAGGTAGTCTATATTTGGTTGTTGTGTTGTGAATGTAATCTAAAGATAGGGATTAGGACAGAAGTAAATCTTTACAAATCCAACTTGTCATTTGTATATCAATTGGATTCTGATTTTCAGAATGGTGGGGCTGGTAAAAATAGGATTGGATAATCAATTATAATAATTATACTTTATGGTCGTATTCACCCAGGGATACCTAATTAGTATTAATACAGGGGAGTTTCACATAAACTCGAAGTCGAACATAACTTAACTTGGACTTAAACATTTTGAGAGCCATTTGTAGCCTCAAAATAAAATATATTCAAAAGCAAAAATCCAAGTATTTTAGACTTTTCTTAAATTCCACATCAATAAAATGAAATCTCCTTGACAATAGAAAGTATGAATGATTTGAATCAAATTTGTATGCCTTTTAAAATAACTTTTACAAAGATGCTAACGGCTTTCCATAATTGTTAAGTCCAATTTAGAGATAAGTTCAACTTAGGATATTTGTGTAACATCCCCTGGTTTTCCAACGGGCCCTGTGATTATCATTCCCCCAGCGATTGCCAGGTGCCCATATAAACCAGGAGGGACAGATGTGGGTAAAACACCTTGCCCAAGGAGGTATAAGTACCGACCAAGAATCGAACCCGGGATCTCATGAGAATAAAGAGTTTTCATTGATATACCACCACTCTCACACAGTGCTTCCAATGCGATGGAGGGACAAACTGTCTGCATGGAAACTGCGAAATCCACCATCCCTTTCAGCTTAGCGAAAATAGCAAGGAACAATAACATTAAAATATGGAGGAGTTTAGTTGTTCGCTTTGTATCTTATAATCTCCTTCAAAAGGAATCTATTCTTCTCAGGGATGATAACCTTTGATAAACTGGCTTCATATTTTAGCATGGTCGTTAAAAGTAAGGCGATCCGTAGCCCCCTCCCCCTCCCACCCCTGACCCTATTCTAAGCTCACTCTGCTGCAATTAAGCAAGATTGCATGTTCATCATGATGTAATGGTTAAAAATAAGGAGATATAGATGCAAGAAAGTGAACGGCAAGGTTAGCGAAGAAAAAATTTATTAGAAGAACAACATATTCGTCATTAGAATAAGGGTGGAGTTACTGAGTTAGGAAATAATAAAATCGATGGTGAAGCAATTACCGACAAACAGAAAAGTACATTGATAAAGTGAAATGACCCGATGAAAACCTTCAAGAAAGGCCATTTTGTGAGAGCAGATTCATTAAAGAGTTGGCACATAAAAGAATTTCAAGAAGGACACTTTCACCCTACAGGAAATGTTTATCATCAAAGTAATCCTCCGCCTTTTAATAAAAAGAAGAGATAAATAGTGCACACACATACATTCACTTCAGATTTCATCCCTTTTAAGGAATTTAAATTCATTTGAGGACTTCTCAGAGACTTTTTTAGAGAAATTTTCTACCTTTGTCGGTAAATTTAAAATTCAAGGAACCTTTACTTCAAATGTTTTTAAAATTCTCTTACAACCCTCATCATAAAACTGCAGAATCTGAAGTTTTTTCTCTTACTCTTGATGGCAATATACTTTTTCTTTAAATCTTTTACTTGCTTGAACAGGCTATGGAAAAAAGAAACTTCCTCAATTTCTATTCAAAATGTTCCATCATTGCCCTTGGGAATGTAGCCATCTTTCAAGATTAGTCTTCTTATAAACCCACGCTAGGAAAGATCTGTTTTTATAATCCCTTCTAATCCGGATAAACACTAATGTCTCCCCACATTACCATTTTATAAATCTCAAATGACAAGGAAAGTTATATTTGCGATATGATCTCTACGAATGAGCAGAATTATACTTTTGTTGCTTTTGAAGTAAGTTATATCCTAAAGACCTCTCATTATTTTGTTCAAATCATTGAATATCAAAATCCTACGTTCATACATTGAAATCATAACATCTGATAGAACAAGTAGAAGAAAGGCAGTAATTAAAACGAAGTTTAGAAAAACTTCTGTTCTGAAACGATATACATTCATTGAACTCTTACAGTCAATGCTTGGTAACATGTATGTATTTAACTCGAACGCTCATCAAGGATGCCTTGTATCCAGTGAAAAGGTGCTTTGTAATTTACAACTAAATGATCATTCTTATCATAACTCTAACTAGAAATACTGCCAATCCTTTGCACGAATCATATCCATAATTACTTATTACTATAGTAATTGGGCATTGTTTCATTTCCAAAGATAGAACAAAATGGTTTTTGTTCAGTATGCACAAACTCCTTATATTTCCTTAGTTTTCTGCAATCCATCCACCCATCCAAGTCTCTTAATTTCTAGAATTCCCCTCATTCAGAGCACGAACATTGAAGAGAAGACGGCAATCGTTAGATACAAAGTCCTTCTACTCCACTCACTTAGTATGCAGCTCAGCAAGACTGGTAAACAACTCTACGACTCTAGACCAGCCCAGGCTACAGGGGTGATATACACACTGGGACTGGGAAATGAGAGGAAGGGGGAGGGGGAGGGGTGGGGCTGCAGGGCCAGAGAGGGGGCTGAGAAGGGGAGATACACAGCCCAGGCTACAGGGGTGATATACACACTGGGACTGGGAAATGAGAGGAAGGGGGAGGGGTGGGGCTGCAGGGCCAGAGAGGGGGCTGTGCAGGGGAGATACACAGACAAGGATCTGGAGGAGAGGGGAAGGGAGGGGTGGAGTGGTAACGTACACATAATATGGACTTACAGAGGGAATGGAAGGGGCTTGCGGTGGTGATATATACCTGTAGACATGGATCTGTCGGGGGAGGGGAGGGGCGGATAGCATAAATAGGGGAGCTATATCTGTGTTATATGTATACAGACATACTTTCTACTTCCTCAACATTCTAATATTTTAGAAAAGTCAAAACATTAAATTAAGTTTGTATACATGTATATGATAGGTTTATAATCATCTTTTTGTAAGAGTACATGTATATATCAGTGTCTGTTTATGTATCCTTTAATATACCGTTAAAATACCCTAAATCTCCATCGCTAAACGGAAATGAATATAAACCCTCTGAACCTTAACATTGTCTATTCTATTTTTAACACGTGGATATATAATACAATGTTTTAGAAATGTTGAGGACTGGTGAAAAGGATTTGATTAAAATTAATTATAATGACAAACTTCAGAACGGGGGTAGAAGATTTGTAACATAATATTATTGCAGTTTATATCAATGAAATCTCCGAATGATAAGGGCCATATTCTAGCTAAATATAGTCATAATAAGAAAAGAAAAAATATATTATGCTAAAAGTTGTAACGTAAATCACAGTTTTAGTGTATATTCCTTTGCTCTCAAATTCAAATTCAAAGTATCTGAACTGTGCCACAAACCACTGGTGAGACATTGGTTGATTGAGACGTGTCTGTCTGATGAATATCACTGTTAGAAAAAAAATAAACAAGTTGTTTAAATTTTTAAACAACCACAAGTTAACCCGTGAATCGCTCAACTGTTGTTTAAAAATTAAACAACTTAAGGTTGTTTACGTTTTGAACACTTAGTTGTTTAAAAATGAGAAAAACTTTTAAACAACAGATAAAATTGCACAACTCGGTTGTTTAAAGCAAGTTGTGTAAATGTTTAACAATAATGTTTAAATTACTAAGCAACTGTTGTTTATTCAATATTACTGCACAACTGGGTTGTTTAAAAGGAGTTGCTTAAATGTTAAACAGAAATGTTTAATGGTTATTACCTGGTTGTTTAAATTTGTGAAATGACCTACTTGAACCACTCCGTGCAATAATCACAAAGATTACACTGTAACATGTAGAGCTTGTTGCCAATTTACTTCAACATATTTTGTTCATCATATTCATTTAACAGTGACAGACAACATTATTATTTGTCTCTATAACTTCACCTAAAGCCCATCGGCGAAGCCGAGAAGAACCAAGTCGTCGCCTTGCCCTTGTTCCGCCATTTTCGTCTGCACTGCACTAGCACTGCATGCTTGCATGCATGTACTAGGTACGTACTTTGTGCATATCGCATGTGTGCGCGCAAATTGCAATCACGTATCGAGAAAATGTCAACGACGTGAAATCATGATTGGTTAAATCTATCACGTGATTTTCCCCGGGACTTTTTAAACAACTCTGTTTAATTAAATATTTTTGCTTTTTTAATAAATAGTTGTTTAAGCCAATCGAGCACTGATTTTTCGATTTTGAACAACGTTGTTTACGTTTTTAAACAACATTATTTTAAACAGTAATATTTTAAACACCGTTCTAACTGTGTATAGTATGTCAGTATAAGGTAGCATGAATTCATCATCAATACTTGTAGCCCCCCCCCCCCCCCCACCCTGTCTGCTACAAAATGTACGTGCCTTGTAGTCCCCATGGTGCAATTAAAACGCCATTAAAGAGGAGCCGTGAGTCACCTAAGTCGCCTTGCGGCGTTTTTAATCTTTATACATCACTCTCCAGCCATGAAATCGTAATCATTTGTTAAGAAATGCTTGAAATAGGCTTACATGAAAAGCAATTTGTCAAGCACGTCCCATAGCAAGGTCAGATTGAAGAGCGGGTTGAGCTCCGGGAACGACGGAAAAAACCTGTGAATTTGTTCATTCTTTTTTATGTCAGTCTGGAGGAAAATCACAAACGAAGTGTTCCCTGAAGAAAAAAATTGCTCTTTATATTTCCTTTTTTTTCTCGTATTTCTCGAATATTGAAGAGAGGTAAGTATTTTTAACAACCAAACTGTCATGTCACGTCTGTGTGTGTGTGTGTGTGTGTGTGTGGGTGCGTGCGTGTGTGTGTGTGTAGTATCATATATCCAATTGTATGTGCAGTGCATGTGGCTTTCAAAAAGACGTGATCAATTTCGTTTTATTTTGGTGATTCCTAAACCTCACAGTATGTAGAACCTCGCCAACTTTTCCAATTACTTCCAGACAGTTTCTCTCATTATGTAATTGCATGACAAGAACTCAAGTTTTTTCTTTAATTCAGCGGTCTGGCCATTGTGAACGTAGGCGCCCAGTGATTGCAATCCACTGTGGTCATAACAATAGACAAGAAATATGATCGATAGAGTGATAGACGAAATCAAAAATGAGAGAGGATATGAACCCCTTCCCCACATTCCCTTAAAGTGATTGGGTAACTTTGTCTCAGATTCTGAACAAAATCCTGGATTTAGCTCATGCTGCAAACATAATTATAAACCTTTAGGTCAGTCAAGAATCCCATGACTTTTACAAGCCGATCGCCTGTCTGATTATCAAGATATTTATGATTGGAAATCGAATGTCAAAAACCGTTTTCCTAACGATTTGTTATAACACTACAGTCTATTAGAGAAAATGAGTATGGTAAAACCGGTCACACAAAAATCTTTAAGGCACTTCATGATCATTTTGAAGCGCAATATTTTAGGGCTTCAATATTACACTATATCACAGACACTGATAACAGGTAGGGTCATGCATCTCAGATTTAACATTGTTAAACGATGCCTTTAACTTGTTGGCCTTGTTCCCCCGCCCCCTTGTTTGGTTCTCCTTGGCAGATCGCTGCACATCCTCATTGTGCTCACCGTAGCTGGACCTATGTCACGCCATAGCAAACATAGACAGTTTTCATTAGTAAGTATGAGAAGAGTGGACCATATTATGGAAAAGTAAAGTCATATAAAAGTGTGTCCAGCGCCCAGTCTTATAACAAGTTACGATTGATCCGAATCGATCGCAAGTCTTCTAATCAATCGCAAGTTAGCACTCTCCTATCTCGTATGTACATAGTTGCGATTTATATTAATCGCACATAAGTTGCGATTAATCGCTACTGTTTATAAGACGGGATCCAGTTGTTTTAGGGGGCAGGGGGCAGGGGAGGGGGGGGGGCAAGTGAATGTGCAGACAATTACAAAATGGCGAGAGAAACAATTGGCCCTTGTTCTTCCTAGCTACGCCAATTATTATGATTGCCTAACTTTCCCTGTCCTATCTAATCTAATTGAGGAGAAAAGAAAAGAAACACCTTTTGTTATTATTTTAGTTGATGCAGCTTAACATAATATTTTAGTGTTTTGACTTACTTTATGCAATTCCCTTGAACGGTTGCAAATGTCTTCAAGTTTCGTTGCAAATTGATTACTTTAAATGCTCACAAAATAAAGGAAATGTTGATGTTGCTTTTGTAAGTTCTGAGCTTTCACAAAATCACATGTAATTACTGGTTTGTGCTCTTGGCATACTTCCTTTCTAAAACAGAAGACGTAATCCGACAATATTTGTTTTTTTATCAAAAACAGGTTAAGTGATGTGTTTTCTAAGTCTAAAGCAAATTAATTCCGTAATTGAATTTGTCCTGCACGAAAGTGGAAGTCGGATTGTATTTTGTGTTATTTTACTGAACTAGAATCAGACACTCTATACTCAAATCTGAAAAGAAAGTTTTAAGCTAGCTCTTGAAGTGAAGCTGTCATTTTTAATTTCCTATGGTGGTTTTGAAGGAAACCTATATATAACATTCTATATGATTTCAGAGAAAAGCATTCTTAATTTGAGTGGATAGAAATATGAATCCATTAGTGTGGCAAGCTTTCTTCATAACCTTGATGAAATTATTAGAGATGGAGGAACTAACATCGCCTCAATTCTACCTTCTATCCTACCCCCTCCCCACCTTCTCTCTTCTCTCCATCTTATTGAATTTATCCTCTCTTTCACTTCCTCCCTCTACCCTCCTTACTTGCTCCCCCTTCCCCTCCTCTTCCATTTTCTCTCCATGTCTTCTCTCTCTCTCTCTTCTTTTCTGTCTTCTTATGATCTCTTTTAATTGAATTAGTCATCTCTGTAGTTTTGTCCATCTTTCTCACTTTTCTTTTACTCCCATCTCTTCGTTTCTCACTGCATCTGCACTCTCTTTCTCTCTTCCCCTCTCTTTCTTACTCTCTCTCCCTATCCTGCTTCTTTAGATTTTACTTTCGCTCTCTGCGCCTTTTACACCTACCTATCTTGTTATCTTTTCATTCTTCTTTCCATTCCCTGGTTTCTCATTATCTCTATTCCCATATAACCTGAAATAAAGTCGTATCCCGCATACCGTCATATACATCAACGCCAAATTGACGGCAAGAAAACAGGGACGTGGCGATGCACCGCAATACCAAGCTGCTGACAACCTCCAAAACACTCGTGTTCAAACAATCCAATTCGAACCCAACACGGTTTCCAAATGGGGAAATCCCCCACATGTTACCTGCAGGAACATTCATGCATGGAGAAGAGAATAACGCATATCACATGCTTAAGAGCATTAGTAATTTGAGAATGATGTGTTAATGGATCACGTGGCATTTAACAGGTGGGTAGAATTCTGATCTGATCGTTTACATATACATGTATCTGTATCGACTTCAACGTCCACATCCGAAAAGACGAGCTTTTGCATCGGGCCATGTGTCTTAAAGGTAGTGTATCCCTTTTGCAGCCAACATCAAATTTTGTAGAACTTTGCAGGAATTATGAATACGTCACTTATGTTCTATCTGTAAAATGTAAACGTTAGCTGTGTCCTAGAATTCAAATTATGCAAAGAAACCCGTTTACTTTCTAAACTTCACTGTCAGACATTATTGAGTGACTGACTGACTTCTTTTCTTCTTCGGTAATATAAAACATGTACATAAACATAACTGTAAAGGGTAGGTGAGCATTCGTATACATAACCCACTTCTTGTAATGGCCAAAATTAAACTGACTGAATCTTTGCGCAGCACTAAACATACGAAATGTTGGTACAAGGGTCTGAAAAATCAGAATAATTAATTAAATGACCGCGATCGCTAAATTCGATTTATTAACGGGCGTTATTTTCTCACAAAAAGGCTTTTTGATACCCTTTTATTTGAGGGCAGTCTAAATTAGTATTATCTTTCAAATGCCGTTAAAAATTAACCTTTTCATTTGTTTGGCCTGCAAATAGGACATACATGTAATACATTTAATTAGACCATAGATGACTAAGATGAGCAAACCACTGAGCCACCTCGCATAATTATGATCCAACATTAGGTAAATTGTGCCCCACCTGAGGTACTTTTACACAATAATGTATCAAATTGTATCTCAAAAATGTAAATTACATCCGGATGCAAAGAAAATATTGCATAAATGCACGGTTTACAAAAAAAAACTGCAAACAACGACTGTAATATCATCATCATCATCATCATCAATCACCATCATCATCATCATCATCATCATCATCATAATCATTATCATCCTCATCATTATTATCATCATCATCATCATCATCATCATCATCGTCATTGTCATCAACAACAACATCATCATCATCATTATCATCATCAATCATCATCATCATCATCATCAATCATCATCATCATCATCATCATCATCATCATCATTATCATCATCGTCATCATTATCTTCATCATCATCATTATCATCATCGTCATCATCATTATCATCATCGACAACAATAACTATAGCAAAGAAACAGACAATCAAACAAGAAACCGGCTTGAAGCCCCGTACTTTTGTCTCGACTTATTTCAAAACATTTTGCGGATGATGAAGTCTCGATCCACTCCTACCACACTCGGGTAGGAACGCGCCTTGATTGTGAGATGTGGATCGATCGCTTTGGGTCTGATCGATATTGAGTGTCCAGGTTTTTGATGTGAAGGATTAGACTTGCCGAGACAAGTGGGTGCTTTATATTTATCCACAGATCAATTCCCGCCAAAAATAATAATTTTTGACTTGCCCACCTCCCACCATGCCCGAGGGGGATTCATTATAAAGGTCGTGCAAAGTAGAAAACGGGGTGAGGGGGTGTTTGTGTTGTTGTTTTCACTTCGGAGTAACCCCTTTTAAACCTATTTCTTTTAATCATGAGAAATGAAGTAGGCCTTCTCGCATACCAATAAATTAAGAATCTCATTTTCGTAGTATTGTAAAACTTGCTTATATGTTTAACATTACAAATGAAAACAGATATTGGAATGCAAAAGAATATCTTATTTTCAAAAGAAGATTATTTTATCAAAATACATTCAATTCCAAATTACAGATGAGAAAACATTCTCTTGCATTATTTTCTTGTATTGTTTTTGCTTCTTTTTCTTAGAATCTAACATGTTTAGCTCGGATAAGACAGATATTTGTTTTCTTTGATGATGACTTTAGAGGATTATGATGATGAAAAGTCGACTGGGGAGTGATCGCCCGCACATGATTTGCTAACAAGCCCAAACAAGTCAAAACATTTTTTTTATTTTACAAAGACTTCTAGAGACCAATAACAAATGATAGGGGACGCGACTGAAGAGCTTTATTGAATGGTTAATCTTCATGGAGGACAGCATGATACAAAACAAATACGATAGAGCAGCACACTTATCATTTTTACGAGTCCCAGGGGAGAAACTTATAACAAAAAATGATGAATGAATCTAGACCAAGGACTTTAATGACTGTCTATTTACACGAAGAAGTAAATTAATCATTCCTTTCATTTAACCTAGGTTTTCTCTTTTTCGAAATCATCCAACCAGCTTTATGGCGGATCGTCCCTCGTAAAACTTGACGAAGGACATTACCAGAACATGACTTCATTCGCCCATGATCTTGTAAATTTTTCTGTTGGTTACGTGCTCCCTAATTTGGTCTCCAGTTTATGGCCCGGTGGCATGATTGTCCAATATATGAAACGATGAGTTATTACGACGCTATCCAATATTCGCTAATGACATTTTCCATGTCGTATATTTACCTTTTTCATCTTTTTATGCATCTACTTCAAACTACATTTTAATCAAAAAGCCAAGGATTATAAAAGTGGGGAAGAGAAAAGAAAAATGCCGCATGATGATATCAGCTTTACGGTGCAAGTAAATTATAATTCATCATAATTTCAAGCGAGCTACGCTTACAGAGTAAGATATAATAGAGTCTATTTCTCAAGTGTTTTATGAAAGTTTGATCCGCCATACATCTCATATTTCGTTTCCTGACTAGTTTTATTTTTGTATAGCATCGCTAGAGGGGCTTTGCGATGACTGATACCCCCGTCTAAATTTTCTTTGGTGCGGTAAAACTGGTGCGCATCCTGTTTATCGGTCCGACCTACCCCTTAAATATGGTCTTTTAAATTGTCTTAACAGAGGGAAAGGGAGAGAGAGAGAGGGGGAGAGAGAGAGAGAGAGAGAGAGAGAGGAAGAGAGAGGGAGAGAGATAGAGAGAGAGAGAGTGAGAGAGAGAGAGTGTGAGTGAGAGAGAGACAGAGAGAGAGAGAGAGAGAGAGTGTGAGTGAGAGAGAGACAGAGAGAGAGAGAGAGAGAGAGAGCGAGCGAGAGAGAAAGAGAGGGGGTATGGAACCAAAGTATAACTTATTTTCTGCTGTCCTATATTTAAAAATATGCTATGTTAATCATTTCTCTTACCTCATGAATCTCTTTGCTACCCGGAGGTGACGGGGAAGCATCATATAAAACAACTGACCCGGTAAGAAATGCACCAAACCAACTGGATTTAATGAAGCGTTATCAGGCGAGCAAAAAACAGTTGAGAAAAAAGACGCGGGAAAAGAAGGGCACGGTTATGACAACAAGTCAGAAAGAACGTTCAAGTGAAGTATGAGGACACAATTTAAGATGAAAGGACGATTATGAAGGAACAGAGTTGTCTCATTAGAGGATGAAAATCTAAAATAAAATCGTGAGTCATTAAAGAATTGCTCAAAAAAACTGAAGAAAAAGAAAAAGATGACCACTGTAAATTGATTCAGAACGGAGATAGCAGTCAAAGGGAAAAAAATACCCTTAAAGACCTGATTTAACGACAGATCTCCCCTATATTCATTTTTTTTTAAATCATTGCTTGACAGTTGAAGATCCACATAAATAAACTCTCAAAGCTAGCATGGGTTAGAAAAAAAAGATTCATTTCCTTTATGTGGAAAGAAAGATTTCTTGAGTACTTGTTAGATCTTATCAGGGAGTAAAACAAAAACAAACTCCAAAATCCCATTACAAGTAATCTATATATATATATTTTAAAAACAAACAAATAAAACCATGTCATTCCGAATGGACTTCAAAATCGAATCTCTGTAGCAAAAGTTATATACATGTATTAATTTCAGAAGTTGTATTCAGTTCATTTCTTCCCATTCAACCTACCGATTACGTCCCTGTGTGGAAGACTATTTGTTACCAATTAAGGATCAAGCCCCGAAGAAGCCCGTCGTGCGGAAGGGAAGATGAAAATCATGCTGGAGTTGCGAAAGAAATGTTACAAAATTAAAAAGAAGAACCTACAGAGAGGAAAACTCATTATCCCAAGAGAAAGAAGTGTTTGCCTATCGGAACCTTCCAGGCCCACCTTGAGCTCTTCGTGATTCGACAGTGTCTTCCTCTCTGTTCTAACCAGCCTCCTTCCCATAACCTAAAACTGTCATTTCGATGCGTTTTCTCATCTTCGGGCCTATGTGTCATCAATCTTCTGTGTGTTATTATTTTTTTGGTAATTCTTCTTCTTTATCACTCATTAATTTATTCTGTTTTTTTTTCTCTCTCTCTTTTTATATATTTATTGATTTATCTGTCATGTCTAACTAACTCTCTCCCCTCTCTCTTTCTCTCTCTCTCTGCTATATATCTATCGATCTATCTGCCATTTCTATCTATCTCTCTCCCTCTCTCTCTCTCTCTCTCTCTCTCTCTCTCTTTCCTTTCATTCTCCCTCTCTCCCTTTTTATATATTTATTTATAATAACAATAATAATATTTAGTTCTTGTGTAGCGCATATAACATTATACAACTTCTCTATGCGCTTTCAAAGAACTTTGGAAATTATTACCCTCTTTAATTTTGTCTCTCCTCTATACTCTTCATTCTCTCTGCTAAATTATATTTTTCATGACCTTCATATTCAATGATTTACGATTCTTTTGTAACCATTAATTATTTCGTGTATTTCATCCTCTGTATTTTCCTTTATTTTGTAGATTTTATTTTGTCTATCTCAAGGGTCTTACGTCCTGGTACCTCCACATCTACGGTAGATCTTGGTTGATTCTAACCCTAGTTCAGGTATGTGCTTAATTCATAAGATGTGGAGATATCAAAGTTTTTCTAACTCCCTCTCTATACCTTCATTTTTTCTTCACTCATCTCTACCATTCATTCCCTCTTTCCTTCCTTCTCTCCTCGATATTTCTCTGTCTTTGACTATGCGTTCATCACATCCTCTATTGCTATCTAGTACTCTTTCATTACGTCAGAATATTTTAGCGTCTCGAATCATCATGTGATTTAAAATATAAACTGCATTCCAAATCTCTTATTGTAACTATCTACCCCTTTTTAAATATATATTTCATTCTCTTTGTTCCAAAGCCCCTCTGCTGCGTTATGTTTACATCTACTTAAGATATCAATGGAACAGAGCTTATTCGTTATGTTTGAATTATTCGCGTTGTAAAATCATTTTTCGACAAAACAAATTTTTACTCTTCGCCAAGTCTTTCTTTGTTAATTGATTAAAGACATTCCCTGTCTCTCTACATCTCTCTCTCTCTCTTTCTCTCTCCCCTCTCTCTTTTAGATTTATATGCATCTACCATAGCTTACAATAACAAAAAAGCAAGTTGTATGTTTAATTTTCTTTCATAAGATAAGATTTTCTCATCCGTCACAAGCTTTGCCTCTCCAGGTCTCTCTCTCTCTCTCTCTCTCTCTCTTTGTGTCTGTCTGTGCCTTCCTTTACGATCTATCCCTCTTTTATACCACTACTCTCTGTCTTTTTTCTTCTTTCCTATCTCACTCTCTTTCTGTCTCCCACTACCAGTGTCACATGATCTCCGTCTGTCTGTTTGTTTCTCTCTCTCTCTTTCTCCCTTTCCCTCTCTTCTTCCCTTTCCCTCTCTCCTTCTCACATATCTCTGTCTCTCTGTCTCTCTTTCTCTCTCTGTTGATCAGGTGCTGGAATCTGATTCCATCGCCCGTTGGCTTGTTCTGTTCATCAGTAAACGCCGTGGTTCTCTCGTTTACTCTTCAACCACTATAATGTGTTTACCTTCCGACCTTAGACGTACTGTCAGGCGAGGAAAGGTGGTCAGGAGGAAACCTCAGATGGGGGAAAGGGGGTAGAGATACCCCCTTAGATAAAGCTGGCCAGGGTGAAAGCCAGCACTGTTAAAACTTCGTAAGGGAGGAGGGAGGGGGAGCGAACACAGCATCAAGATGCAGTGACGTTTAATGGCAATTAAAGATAGAGATAGGATACAGGGACAACACGAAAAGAAGGTGATGTACACCTCTTTCCACTCCCTCTTCCCCACTACTTGTTGAATATCTCGCATTCTATTCAACTAGTTAGATCATTAACCCTGTGACACCTGCCCCCAAACCCCTCAAAAGCTTGGTCCATACCATGCTACGCCATTGCTTTCATGCGCTGTATGCCTCGCGGTGAAAGGTGGCTGAGTGTGTTGAAACCCGGAAAAGGTGCGAGAAGGGGGGGGGGGGGGGGGGTAGACCATGATGCAGCGATGTCCTAGACGCACTACCCGAGGATGTAAGGTTGCCCTGTTGCCCCGCAGTTGTTAGGTGGAGGGGTTGATGCATGAGGGGGGAAGACTGCTGCCTAGGAGTGATTCCTATCTAAATTACACGACTATAGTCATATGCATAGGAATGTTTCATAATCGAACCAATTAAACTATTGCCACCCTACATTGGTATCATCTAAAAGAAAAACATAATACGAAAAGTGATGTAACAACATTAAACAGAGGGGGGGGGGAACCACCCCACCCCCCTTGGTATGCATTCTTGGTCCACATGCATGCTGACATCGAGGACAATGAAAGCAGAGAAGAAGCGATAGAGTCACCTTTCTGAGGACACCTGTAGTCCCAGGCTAGGTAGGCACAATGTGAATCATTAGATTATCCGATTCATGATACCATGCCAGACGTACACTTAACCTCCCTTTCTCACATCATAGCCGACCTTCTAGCTTCCTCTCTCTCTCTCTCCCTCCCTCTCTCTCTCTCTCTCTCTCTCTCTCTCTCTCTATACCTCGCTCTCTCTCTCTTCTTTCTCTCTCTTACTGTATATCTTCCTCTATCTTTATCTCTATCTCTCTATAATCCTCTCTCTTACACCGTATAATTATGATTAAATTATATGATTCGTGAAACCATGCCAGACGTGGACTTAACCTTCCTTTCTCATGTCATAGCCGACCATCATATCTGACTCTGTCTGTATGTATGTCTGTCTGTCTGTCTCTGGCTGTCTGTCTGTCTCTGTCTCTGTCTGTCTCTGTCTGTCCTTTGTCTCTCTCTCTCTCTGTATCTATTTTACTATCTATCTGTTCCTGTCCTGATCATGATGATTTGATTATCTGATCACGAAATCATACCTTTCTCGCATCCATCCGACCTTCTATCTCTATCCCCCTCTCTCTCTCTCTCTCTATCTCTGTCTGTCGGTCTGTCTCCCCTCTGTCTCTCTTTCTCTCCTTCAATACTTTTTTAGTTTATCCCTTACTTATTCTCTCTCTCTCTCTCTCTCTCTCTTACACACTGCAATCCCTCTCCCATGTTTCCCTCAATATCGTCCGTTTCACACTCCGTCTATCTCTCTTTTGTCCTGCTTGTCTGTCTTTATCTCTCAAAGCCGGCCTTCTGAATTTATTATCATTTGATATCCATACATTGCGATGTCTCTCAGCCATACCTTCCAACTCATAAGCTACATGCTTGAGGATCGCTGTTCTCATCATGAGTACATAATACTTTGTCGTATAAAATAATGTTGATACACTACGCAGACCATGTCATGATACACAAGTCATCTTAAACATCAAATACCAATCTAGCATTGACTAATGATGCCCCTAGAGAAGGTTTTAGTCTAAAGATAACTTTATATATCTCCTTCAATGTCATTATTAGCTTAAGTGCCTCTGATTGCCTCATACAAAACTATTTACAATCAAGGCAAACGGAACGTTATGTGACATTAGAGTGACATTAACACACAGAGAAATACTTCCGAGGTCTCATTAAATGACGATGGTAGGCCATAAAGCGAGAACTATTACTCCCCCGAGTTACAGAGAACCCAACTCTTCCTTCTTCTCGCCCCGATCAAGTTTCAGACTTCATAACATGAAGCTGGCAGGTATATCCGAACCCCAATCACCTACCATATTCCAATAAAAGAAGAAGAAAAAAAGAGAAACGAAATAAATTCATAAACGTCCGACTGGGGGTTCAACTCGTAAGTACCCGGGTTCAATAACTCCACAGCGAAATGCGATACACCCGTGAAGTCTTGCCCAAATCTCCCTCCATGATATACTAGTCCAATAGTTTGACTTCGTTCTTCTGAAATTGGCACAAGAATAAAGCCAGGGGAATAGTTAATGAAGAGAAGGCAGTTTGAATCGAATCCGACTGTCCTTTGTACAATGGTGTCAAATCTTCAATACAAAATTACCTTTTCCTTGAGGAGTCGTCACGAACAGCGCGCCACAACAACCTTGTTTATTTTAAAGAAAAGATCAAGAATTTAAAGAGCGTGTTATATTTTCTCTCCAGACTATTGATAAGTACTATAAACTTCTAGCACGATTATGATGATGTATTAACAACCTCAGCGGCAGTTAACTTGAGTATGATGCTTCTGCTCAATGTTAAAGACTAGGTATTGCAGCCCTACTATACTAATATAAGCAAGAACATAATATGAAAACATAGACTTGGAATAACATTTCATTTACTCCCTCTCGTCAATCAATGCACACGAATTTTGTTTAGGTAATGAAGGTCTCATCAGTCATCAAAGTGATTTATGTGTGTTGGTCCATTGACCCCTAAACGCGCAAGAAGGGCCTTGATGATGGATCATGATGTCTATCTAAGTATCTTCTCCCGGTTCGGAGGTTGATTGCAACATCTTTCCATTTCACTTTCACATTTCAATCTTCTGGCACTCTTGTGCAATCTTGCAGTTTTAGTCCACTCCAGTTCTTGACATTCTCTTCCCAGTTGATTCTGGGTCTCCCTCTAGGTCTACTTCCTTCTATCTCTTCCCTCCAACACATCCTTTAAGAGGCTTTGGTGCTTTTTAACATGACCAAAGTGTTTGACTTTTTTCTCCTTAACTAATTACCAGTGTAATTTGTTTACGCCCTACCGTGTGCAATATCTCTTTGTTGGTTTTCATTCGTTTCCAGGATATTTTCATCATTCTTCATAAATCCACATTTTAAAAGAGGTTATTCTATCTTATTTTATTCATGATGAGTGATAGCATTAGTAAACTGTTTACAAATTGTTTGTTTGTTTGTTTTTGTTTCCGAAATCCATATATACATACAAGTTTAAAAAACATACATATAAAACACATTTCAAACGATAAGAAAGTAAGTAAATGTGTAAAGTATAGACAAACGGCTGGATAGCCCATTTCAGAACCATTTTCAAAATGGTCCTATTCTTCCATGGGGTCCAAAATCAATGTAACAGGCGTTGGGATTGTTGGGGAGGGGGAGGGGAGTTGGTAGGTGGACAGTAACTTTGTATTATATATGAGTTAAACAGACGATTTGATTGTGTTTTAAAGGCATTGTTTAACAATGTTTCCAGTTTTACAAATCTGAGATGCATGGCCCTACGTGTTATCAATGTCTGTGATGTGGTGTAATATTGAAGCCCTTCTAAACTTGCGGTTCAAAATGATCATGAAATGCATCAAAAAGTAAAAATATATATGTTGTTGTGTTATAAAAACCGTTGGGAAAATGGTTTTGAAATTTCGAATTCCAATCATAAATATCTTGATAATCAGACAGGCGATCGGCTTGTAAAAGTCACGGGGTTTCTGACTGACCTAAAGGTTTATACTGTAGTTATGATTGCAGCATGAGCTGAATCCAGGATTTGTTTAGAATCTGAGGCAAAGATACTCAATTCCTTTTAAGCATGATGACAGATAATCCTTAGAGATATTGAGTATAGTTATGAATCAAGGAACAAATTGAGGTAACATTAGATCAGGAAAGAGAAGCTGAATTACTTGAATAAATGGGATATCAGCGTAAAGAAATTGAGACAAAGATTGTGATTTTAAAACTTTTGAAAACACCTCATCTGACATTAAAAACTCCCCTTGGTTTATAGTTACACACTGATCGTGAGGTTGACAGTGCTCATTCCTTAAATACATGAACCTGGTAAGATTCTAGCAGTCACATAATATCTTATTTCCTTAAAGCATGTATTTTGTGACTGATGTTTATCATTTTTTTTTACAAAAAACGCTCTATCTGAACCCGACAAGATTGTGGTGTGCTATCACATGACGCCAACATTGATCGCTTTGCGGACACATCAAATTTTTTCATTTCCGTTTTAGCAGAAATAATGTTTAAGCTTCCGTTTCATATTCACATTGAACATTTTACAGTAGTATTTTAATCAAGGTCTAAACATTCATTGTATAGAGCACGTATTCTTTCACTCTCTTTCTCTCTCTTCTCTCTCTCTCTCCCTCTCTCTCTCTCTGTCTCTCGCTCTGTCTCTCACTCTTCCCTTCTCTTATTTCACACTATTTCACTGTTTTTTTCTTTCTCTTGTGTGTGTTGGTAACAACATGCCTCTTCCTTCATCCATGCTGATCTTACATACATGTACATGCCTCCACGATAGAAGCAAGTGAATCATGTGAATGCCGGGAATTTCATAAATATTTAGGTATGGTATCCTTGAAGATGTCGTTTACGAGTAGAGGTAATTCCCTGAGCTCTAGATAATTACGTTCTATCTACGCTACATTCACTTATCAACCCATTGCCTTTGATACATAAGCAGGATAAGTGTTTCATCATAAGACTTGACAACATAATTACCCAGCGAAAGATGAAGAAAAAAAAACACTCGACAGCGTTTGTAGGCCTCAATAGATTCAGAAAGAGAGGCAAGGAAATTTAACAGTAATATGATTCAATCATAAACCCTTTAACTATGTTGGAAGAATGTTAATGAAAGCTCTAGATATCATGATAAAGTATAATTTATTTGAAGTAGTATGGATATTTCTTCACGCAGAATTATATTATTGGCATGGCACTCCAAGCTCTCACTAGCAACGCCCCTTTTAAACATCAATGTTCACCATTGGTCAAAGCGATATTTGGGGAAATGTGGCACAGAAAATAACGCAATTATTCTTGTGTACTTGTGTTTGCTGAAGAATTGGGCACTACCAATCCCCCCCCCCCGAAAAAAACACACGAGGAAAACAGAAGTAGGGTGAAGACCACTTCATGCTCAGTGGAACACGTAAAGACAATGTGCACCTTAGGGGAATCACTATTTTTATCACAAGAGGGGCGTTGTGTACGGTTTGGTGAAAATCGGAAGGGGGCTCACGCCCTCGATTAAACCGCCATGATGACAGGGGATAGCGTTTCAAATCCTAGGTTGTCATGACCTTATCAATAACACTCTTAGGACCGTTCTACTTATAAGGTATGATGATGTCTCGACCAACGGTCCATTTATTTTACATGAAGCCCCGAGGTATGAGGGAATAAAAACAACACCCTTACTCCTCGCAACACGAGCATCTCTCTAACTATGTCAATTCTCTTGCGGACACGGCGAAAGCCGTATACTTCATCTATTTATGTATTTATTGACCTGTTTTTCTTCCTCGTCAACTAGGTCAACATTTAGTCATGTTGCAATTACGCCCTGAGCCCCGAGGGGGATGGCATTTAGACCGACATCATTTTTGACAAAAAATGAATGCGAGCCAGAGTGAGCGAGTTATCTCGTATTATCGTCTAGGGGCGGTCGATTCGAGTGTGTCAAAATGAAACATCCAAAATATTTATCTTCCTGCGTTTCAAAAGGGGCACTTAAACGGGGAAATTTAGAAGATGCCGGATGTAGTCATTAATCATAGATGGCAACATAGTTGAGCATGCGCACTTTATTCATCTCAAGAAATTGTAGATGCGGGTTTATTCCAAAGATATCGCTCGTTTCCAGGAGGAGTATAACGTCATGGACCGTGATTGTTGGGGTCGAGGTCTAACAATGGTTGGTAATGGTTAAATAGACCGGTTGCTAACATAATAATTCATGGATGTTTCTTTCCTATGGACCTAGTGACGAGTTAGTCCTTTAACCTGTTAATAATGAATAAACTACATTACTCAGAATCCAGTATGCAGGGGGGGGGGGGGGGAACACTAGTTGTTTGGGGGCGAAAAAAAAATAAATTATTCATTGTTTTAATTTTTTGCCAGGGGGAGGGGCCGCTTTAGTTTTTGGATTAAAAAAGGTAAAATTACCCCATAAAATCCGCGCCTGGTCTAACGGATAATAGAGAGCCTTGTAATGAGCACATGATACACATAGTTAAAATAATCACTCCACCAGTGTACCGTGGACTATGGTGTTGTTGCATGACATGACCCTCATAAGCACGTGACCAGTATTTTCAGACCTTTATCTGCTGATGCGCAGATTGGACCATGACCTCAATGGAGGCTTATTGGAATGTCATCTTTAGAAACAAAATATCTAGAGCACAATGGTAGCTCGTTTTGACGTTTGGTGTGCTAGAAGAGTATAACAATGCGTGTGGGTAAACACCTCGAAAATGTGTTCTGTTCGCTTTCCCAAACCACGTGATTGACCATTCAAAGAAAACACCGAAGGATATCGCGCGAAAATTGAATTTGAGGTTACGTGAAAAGTGACGAGCGAAAATTCATTTAGTCTCTGCTAGTTTTTTGTCCTAGACAAGACGCTTTGAGATTAATATTGAGCTTTTGCTAGTTTCTGTCCTAGACAAGAGGCTTTGAGATTATTATTTAGCTTTTGCTAGTTTTCTGTCCTAGACAAGACGCTTTGAGATTATTGTTTAGCTTTTGCTTTGTATGTAAATTCATCATCGTCATCTTGCTTTGTGTTATAACACATGCAGCCGAGCCAGTTCAATTGGAACTGTGTTGAGTTTACCCCAGGAGGATCGGCGTTGTAGGAGGAAGGCAACCTTGGCCTTAGAAGGTGGTGGAAAGTGCTGGAAACACCTACGTGAGTACAAATTAGTCCTGTGCTGTATTCTGTATCTCACCACAGCAGGTTTTTCATATTCATGTGCATTCATCATATTTACAATTAAAACTTAGGGTTCTAAAAAGAGACTTTGTTCCCGAGTATTATTACAAAGGTAAATCTGTAATTTGAAACCCTGCTCGCTTCAAATTGCTCACATATAGCAATGATGTTAAATAATTCAGGCTCTAAAAGGCAAGTCGTATGTGATTAAGGGCTATATCGTGGATTTGGAAACCACAGGTTGGTATGCACACGCTAGTGTGTATAGTCTATGGACACCACTGCGTATGATCCAATGTAACGCTACTGTGTGGGGGCGAATAGAGGAGGCGAGTTGGCTCAGTCGGTATTAGTGTCTGCCTGTCGGACCAAAGATCTCGGGTTCAAATCCCATTCAGGCGGAAGACTGAAGCCTGCGTTGTGTGTTAACGTGCCCCTCCCCTTGTTTCATAGACGCATGCTATGTTAAGTGGAAAACACTCCGTACCTCAGATAGGACGTTAAATGGAGGCCCCGTGTACAGGGGAGTCATCACCCTTGCACGTTGAGAACCCACTGCACTATTCGTATAAGAGTAGGGGAAAACCCCGGTGTAGTGGTCCACCTACACAACCCAATCAGGCCGAGTACAAACGGCATCTGCAAGAATCTTCAGAATTGAAGTAGGCAGATTAATTTGCAGAAGAAGGAAAAGAATAGTGGTTACCTATTTCACGATAATGCCTGATTGGGCCAAAGTAAATATTGGCGCTCGTTTCAACTTTTATACCATATCACTGGGCAAATTTTGTTGATCAGATTCAAGGCAAAATTAAAAAGATGATATTCCCTCTCCTTCTCTTTTACTGTTGAAGTACTCTACTCCTCCGTATTTTTATTACATCGACATAGCCAGCCTCTGCCAATGTACTCACTGCTGTACCCTTCTCTCCATTGCAGCAGGGATGTTCACAAAATCAAACTTTTGACATCCTCTTCCTAATCTTCTAACAATCAAATTCTGGCTTGCAACTCCAAATGATCTTCTTGGTTAAAAAAGTACTTTATATATATTATATATATATCTACATCATTACTGAAATACTCTTATGTTGTATGTTTGAATACTTAACATATTTGATTACTGCTTTACTAAATCATTTCTCATGCAAGAACCACACCTTTTTTGTTGTAAATAAGAGTCACAGAAAGATTTACAGGAAGTGGAAATTAAATATACAAATAATGCAAAGTAATTGGCAAATTAGTAGCTTAACATACTCAACATTAACCTTTAAAGCCCCAATGCACTAGTTTGGCCATGAGTGATAAGACCTCCCTGCATGGTCACTGACATGTGGTTATCTCATCAAATCAGCTCTCAAGTAACATAAGAAAAAGGGGATCTTAGGGGACCAATGGTCGCCGATTAGGCATTGTTTGCTATATAAAAGGCCCAATACAAGTAGATACAATACAATTAGCTACAATTAGTAGTACAATGGGGCTGTAACTTACCATTCAGCTTAATTCAGATTCATGCTACTTTCATTTTTCTATTGAAAATTTCCAGTCATTTAACTTCAATCTTGAATATTTAACAGCTATTTTGAATTGTAAGAAGGGATAAGCCTATGTAGCTCCAATTCTTGAAACAGCATGACAACTGTAACAAAATAGCCTTGATCATTGTCATATTTTGCTACTTTAACTCATTTGAAAGTGTTGGCCTTGATACCAACTTTACCTGGATTTTTTCACATACAAAAAATGTTCACATTTCTGTTCCTGTTCCAGCCTATACCAGATTCAAAACAAGAAAGTTCATTATTTTGTTATTATTACATCTGTAAACGTAGAATTTTGTTTATAGTATTACATAACGATTCATTTCAAGAATTGACATTTTTCCTTTTTATACCATTGTACTCTTAATGATTGTCACCAGCTATCAGTTTGCTTGCTTTTAGTGAATTAATTCGTTATAGATATTAAGTCTCTTGTGATTATCTTTATGTTCTGGTGGTCATGGCTCGGGTGTAGTGTAGGCCAGTCCTGGCTGGGAGATGGTGACCTGTGAATAATGAGCCTACGGGGCACGGTCCCTTAAATTGTGGGTGAACGGCACGCCCAGTCAGGTTTTAGTTTAGTATTTTTTTATTTTTTTAAATTCTGGTAGGGCTTAGCATAGGTTTCCTTGGATGCTATGATCACCAGAGATGTTATGTACTGTACTCATTGTTTTATGTATGCATAGTGATTTTTTATTTCTAAATGTGATTTGTTTTATTTCTAAATGTGATTTTTAAGATGTTGATATGTGATTTTTAAGATGTTGGTACACTCTGGACTGCCTTTTAAGATCACCATGCTTTTGAAGATGGTCAGACCTTGTTATTCATGAAAGTCCAATCTTGTTTCTAGGCTTTGTAGAATAATTTCATCCCTCAATTTTGTTACAATATCTTTTAGCACTGTTGCAAAGACTTCATGAAAGCACCTCAAGTGCAATTCCAATACCCTATTGCCTATCATAGCATGTTTGGATTCCGTAACCTAACATTTCAATGCGCATGCATTTCCTAAAGGTGATGGACGGGCTTTTGTAATCGCCTTAGGTTGATTTTTTAAAAGGTCCTTGCAATTGTGCTTCATCTAGATTGTATGTATCAACAGTGTTTATCTGATTAAGAGCTCTAAAAGGGATTCCCTTATTTTCTTTATATTCATGATATATTTCAAATCTAGATGTGATTGTGTAGATAGTATGTATATTGTAAAATAGGTTGAATAGGATAACAAATGTTAACAGATTTTCCACACACACAAATCAGGTATACCTGTCACTTTCCATTTAGTCAGTCTTCTATACGAAAATGGAAAGGGTCTGGATTATTAAAACCAGGGAATTCTTTTCGGGGATGGGGTGCTGTAAACAGAAATGATAACAAGTTTTATTCCTATTCACCCTATCATTCAGTAAATCAAATTCATTTCTTTTCCTTTGTACAATATTTTCATTAATGTACGTTATCAGCAGATGATCCGATTCATTTCATATTTGTTATTCTAATGATTCAATTTTTTATTCGTATTTGTAGATATTTGTATAAAGATATATTAAGATTAAACACTGTAAATCAGATTTGTTGTTTGGGATACTATGTTTTGAATCTTGGTAAATAAGAACAAAAATTAAAAACAATTTACATTATTTTTCACCCAGGAATTACGCAGATTCCTTTTTTAAAAATTTCCATTTTTGATCGTGAATACAAAAATGAAAAGGGGCCGCTGAGAATTCATGTGAATTAATATTTCGTAAAATGATCCCATTTTTGCTCTTATTTACTCAGTTTTTACAACAAGAACCCCCTCTTTATGTATACTTGTATAAGTGTTTATTTTTTTGAAGAGTGAAAACAACTCATTCTTAACAGGAGGTATATCCTTCTCTCTTTCTTTTTCTCTTTTCATCTTGTACTTCTGAGTTATCACATTTAGTTATGCTCATAACACTATTGCAAAGGCTTTCACGAAATCAACTTGAAGTAGTTTCAATATCGTTTTTTGTAGTATTTGCATATAGTGATCATTACAAAGACATGATTTAATCTGAACATAATATCTATAGGCATTACAATAGGGTATTGAAATTGCCGTTTAGTTGATTTCGGGAGACTCTTTCATTCTTTTTCTTTTTTTATATATTGTGTATCAGATTGCAAAGTAGAAGTTTCCTTCCGCTTTGTTACCATTTTGTAACGAAGACTTAACAACTCTAATTTTACTGTTTGAATATTGTAGGATAAGTTGAATGGGAACAAGATTTGAAAAATAATTTTTCATCAAGAAATGATGTCCTTTCCATTGTATTCATTATGAATAGAAAATGAAAGGACCTGCATTGAATAATGCAGATAATCAACCATTCTTGTTCCTATTTCTCTTAATGATAAATATCACTCATCAAATCTAAGTTTGCTTGTTTGACTGATTTAATGTGAAATGGGAGTGAAATAGGAATACAAATTCGATGAACATTTTTGCAAGTTTGTTGTTAAACCTTGGAATGATGCGAATCCTATTCATTTCTTATATTTATTATGAATTTAGAAAAATGAAAAGGTGCTGCATTAATCCAGGGCTTCCAATTGTATTCCTATTCGATGCCGTATATACACTTTAACTTAACAGGGATTATGCAACCCTTTTTGTATTTCTGTGGTAAAGACAACTTATCATACTTAAATTAATTTGCTATTATTCAGATTCAAAACAAGTATTATTTTTCTGTGATGGAAAATGTGCAATCTCAACTTATCAAATATAGATTTGTTTTCAACTGAAATGATGCAGATACTTATGTTCTATTTTTATTATTAATGTAAAAAATGAAGAGGGTCTGCAATAATACTGTTTTTTATAATTATGTTAGACTTAGATTAGCTTGTAGAGTTCTGAATAGCAAATTCACCGCAGCAATTAATGTCATTTTTTATATTATACATATCTACGATGTAGAAAGTATTGTGTGTCGTTTGTCTACTGATAGTCAGAGTCAGGAAAGAATGGCATACGTCATCAGCTTCGATGTCACCTTAACTGAAACATGGGTCTTTGGCACATGTTGGGCATTGCCTACGGAACAGCAACATCGTGTCTACATTCTGAGCTAAATCTAGACAACTGTTCTTTTTCATAATATCTCTATCATCACCATCTACACGCATATATCTAGCTTCTCATAGAGCATACATCACTTGTTGATGAAGTATATGGACGACATCTTTATTATGGGCTGCAGAACAATACTTTCCTCCTGCTTAGGATTGAAACCAACGTTCCCTTTAAGTCACAAGAGGAAGGGTGCACCACTCGAAAAATGTTGTACCACCATTATTCCTTCATCTATCCATCGAGCTGTCTCATTGGGTGTTGCATCTTGAGTATGAACAATCAGATCTACATATTGTAGTCATATAGGACAAGAATCATACTCTTCATGGAGAAGGAAGCTAAGGAATTCAGCCCTAATATCAATTTTCCTGGAAATCTTTTTTAATGGACAGCAGTGAAACCGATTCTCTTGTGAATATTTCTATTTTCTGGTGGTCATGGTATTAGGCAATACCTGGCTGGGAGATGGTGACCTGTGAATAATGAGCCCACGGGGCTCTGTCCCTTAAATTGTGGGAGAACGGCACGCCCAGTCGGGTTTAGTTTAGTTTTTTTTTAAAGTTTTTTTGTGTAGGGCTTAGCATAGGTTTTTTTGTATTGCCGTGCCACCAGAGATATCGTGTAATATTTAGTTTTTGTATAAATATTTTAATTTTAAGAGTTTTTTGCCATGTTATTTTAAGATAACTCTATGTCTTCAGCTTTTGCTCAAGTCATCTTTACATCTTCAACATGGTTCGAAGAGAATCTCTTAATATTCATGTTTATTTCACTCAATTTAAATCTAGAAATACCTATTTGAATACTGTATACTATCAGATTATAGCATGTTTTAAATTTTCCTTTATATGTATGATATTTTGAATGTAAATTTGGTTGTTTCGATAATGTATCTTAAAATGGGGATGAATAGAAAATGCAACTGCAACTACTTTCGATAAAATCAACCTAAGACAATAGACAATTTTGGTAATTTAACCAAATATAATACATATACGTCTTTGTAAAGTGCCTCGAAACGAATCATCTCGACCATCTTGGGATTGTCCTACCTAGCAACGCGTAATATATGCATTTTGCATTCTGACTATTGAAATACAATTATTCATTACAGGTGAATGAAATATTTGTATTGAGGCACTTCACAAAGACGTATGCCTTAATTTGGTAATACAATGTATTACGAAAATGGCCTACTGCAATAGCTTTGTTCATCCCCTATAATGTTCGCACTTTTTAATAGGTGACGCACTATGCTATTGCAATAAGGGAGTTTAAAGATAGCACATGGTTCAAATGACCCCAAATATCCACATGGAGAAGTTCCACTTTGAGCATCTTAGAATAATAACTGCCAAAGTCCTAGATGTGCTTCATGAATACCTTTTGTTTGACATCTTGAAAAGAATACTTCCACCTGCGTATCATAGAATGTACCGTTGGTGCATAAATGAATAATGTTACATAACTTCATGAGCGCATATCCAGTATTCATCTCTGTGGGTTTTACCATTTTGGTACAAATGACCTTTATCTGCCCATGCGCAGATTGTATCTGTAAACTCCCTTATTGCCCTTGAGATGATTTTTCGAAACTAGCTTATAGACCGGTTTACCGACATTTTCAAATTGTTTGCATACTTTTGAAGGGAGTTCTTGACAACCCAAAAGTTTGTCCGAGGCTTGTCCGACATAGCAACGAGTAATTTATGCAGACTGGATTCCGAGTATTGTAGTTAATTCATTAATAACGGGTTAATGCAATAATTCGTCACTCGGTCCCTAGGAAAGGAATATCCATACATTTGAATATGTTAAAAAACCGGTCTACTGCCCTTAAGTTGTTATCGTGCTAGGAGCTAAGTGTCTGTTTGGAGTCACAAAGAGCCTCCACTTTGACTGAGCATCCTTGTTGCTCCAAACATTCGAAATGTCACTCCTGACACTCTATTTCATTCAAGCATGATATAGATCCTTTTCATTTAAATGATCCAACATTGATTTGAAAATTAAAAGGGTTTGCATGGATGCTGGGTCTTTTTTTTTTCTTGTCGTAAACATTGTTCGGGTTTTTTTCCTTCCTATTCACCCCTTTCGTGGTATCGGTTTTTACCAGTTTCCCGTTTCGACTTCTGTTTGTAATTCAATTATATCATCTGCTAAGAGCTAGAAAATGTTTATTTATTTAAATAATATCAAGTAAAAGCAATACTTCTCTCGTTTGATCTGATACTGCGTATCAGATTCAAAACAACAATCTTGCAGTCACTTTTTATGTTTTTCTACATTATTATGCTTGCTTAAATACTGAAAGATATCTTGAATATAATTATGATTTCATAATTTCTATATTATGTGCATGAGTATGTAAGCCCGTTTTCACACTACATAAGATTCACAGCAAGAAGAATAATCCCTTATATTATATTCATTCTACTGTTTATTTGGAGACAATGGCCCGAATTCACAAAGCAAGGTTTGAGCTCAGACCAAGGTTTGAGGTCAAACCTCCTTTTGTTCCGCCAAACCTCCTTTTGTTATTTACAAACCTGGTTTGTAAATAACAAAAGGAGGTTTGGCGGAACAAAAGGAGGTTTGAGCTCAAACCTTGGTCTGAGCTCAAACCTTGCTTTGTGAATTCGGGCCAATGTGTGTTAAAGTATATGGCTTATGCCCAATAGGCTCCAAAGAGACACTACAGGTAGAGTAAATATAGAACCTTTTGTTGACTACTTGCATATGAGATTCATTTGCAATAATCGATATTTCACATATGACTCGCCAATTTCAATTTCTTACTTGAATACCGTATACCAGATTCAAAGCCAGAATTTGTCTTTTTGTCTTCCTTATTTCTTCTTCATATTCATATTTTATTCTAAATTTCTTGATTTGAACATTGTGCATCACAACAAAATCGTTGTCTTTCTAGCGCGCACTCGCTCTCTCATTTTCTGTTTATTTTTGTTTAAATGTCATTATTTCATCTATCTTATTTGCTTTTGTGCATATCAGATTTACAAATGTTGCCGAAATCGCATGATTTTTACCTGAGCTTCAGGAGGCTCCACCCCTTTGACCCCACCAGGGCCCTAAGGTGGGCCCCTAAATGTTCATCTGAAGGTAATTAAATGCCTAAAGCCCCTGAGCTTCCGGGGATCTCTGCCCCGGACCCAACCAAGGCCCCTATGGCGGGCCTTGGTGCGCTCGTCTGATAGTAATTTGATGCCTAAAAACTACTCGGGCCTCTGCCCCCTGGACCTCACTCCAGTGTCACAAAGGCAAAATATGCTCATCTGAGGGATCTGACCATGAACAAATATGCCTAAAAGCCTTGAGCTTCCAGGGCTCCGCCCCAGTCCTGGAACCCACCAGGGGCCCTAAGGCGGGCCCCTGAATGCTCATCTGACTGTAGTAAAATGCCTAAAACCCCTGACCTCCATGTGGCTCCGCCCCTTGACCCCCGCAGGGGCTTTGCCACTGGACTATACGCCAATTTACGCTCCACTTACTTCGCTCTACCTGATCGTAAATAATTTAGCCCCCCCCCCCTCTTTGAAAAACGTTCCGCGGGGCCTGTATATAACATGTAAGAGTGGTGGTGATGCGGATTTTGTTTATGCCCCCCCCCCAATATTTTGATCATTACGCCACTGCTTGCTTGTAGGATAAGACAGATAATACATCAGACTCATTTGCCTAATTAACCTCCCCTTTTCTATAATTCGTGATATTTATGCTTGATCAAAATAATGTAAAATTGCCTTTTTTCTTCAAATACATGTACCTTAAAATATCATATTCAATAAAGTGTATATTCCACTATTTCTCTAATTAGCTCATTGTCCATATTTAGATTGCTTGTATGAATACTAGTTTGCTTTTCTGAATCCTGGACATCAGATTGAATTATTCTCAATCTGTCTCCATTTTTATATTTATGACTTGTTAACCTGTGACTATTAAATTTTCTATTCCTCAAAGATTCATTACAGGATTCATTTTAGAAATATTTACACTTTTCTTTATTTTTTTCTTTCTGCAGGTGTCAAGTTAGGTACACTGGAATCTGATTTTCGAAACTCAACAAGTCCCTTGACCCACAAACGAAGAATATTTGTTTATGTAAGAAAGACTATTCTAAACAATATTTGTGAGGAAACTGCCCCCTTCTTGTCCCTAATATGCCAAAGGATTTGTGCCTCTGAAATTGGGGTAGCATTGTTTATAATATCAGTGTAATATTAATAATTGCAATTTGTTGAAACTATATCTTATGATAGTCATAATTTGTAAACAATGCCTTAAAATCAATTGAAAATGTTACGTGGTGTAGATAAAACCCATTAACATGATCGATCATTAAACAGGCGGAATTTGATTATACATGCGCCGCTTTCAATTTTCTAAAATTGTAATATTCAATCATTTTGACTAGCTTATGATATTCATGAAAATATAAACAGCAATTGTCGGGTATGTTTAACCTATAAGCTTGACGAAAATGCTATGTTGTCATATTCCATTGAAATGCAATATATATTGCCACATATTGTACCATTAAATAGTTATTAGGATTACAATTGTAAAATGGCTGTTATCTACTGTATATGATGTCAATAAAACGAGCTTCTCAAACCTCTACTATCTTTCTACTTCTACTACTAGCCTACCATCAAACATCTACTACCACCCTACACCCTTCAGCCATTATTTCTACACTTTCTTATCCCGCCAGTTTCACTGTTTCTTTATTCTGTCTTCCTCTTTTTTTTGGTCGTGTTGGTAGTACAAAATATGGAGAATGAGAGAATGGAGATGGAAGTTGGAATTAGGCATGGGAGCAGAGAGAGAAATAGAGAGAGTATGACAGAGAGAGTGACAGAGAGAGTGACAGAGAGAGCGAGAGAGAGAGAGAGAGAGAGTGAGCGACAAAGGATGGAAGAGAGAGTGGAGAACAGAGACAAAGAGATTAGAAATGTGGGAGAAACGGAGAAAGACGAGGACGAAAGATGATGAAAGGATAAATAAATAGCGGGAATGATACTAGAGACGGGGAATGAAGTTAATGATGGGAATGTTTCTTTTTTCAATTTTACAGAAAAATTAAGTAATTATAAGCCCATGTCTTTTACTTCCACATGGATATATGAACCACCCATCTAATATAATATTTCACCCACTCCCCAGTATAACGTAACCTTATGTGGTTCCACAAAATATAAGCGATACTATCTTGGCCCTTTTCTTTTTAATTGGATGAATCATACCTCAACGTCTTGACAGCAAACATTATTGATGCCATGTTGATGTTAATCACCTTGGAATATTTGCACGGAAGGGGCACCAAGAAATCAATCCTATTGTCCCAGGGCTGCTCCAAGTTCAATTCCATTAAAATTCCCCTTCCATTCACGGCATTTTTTTGCTTTGTTTTGTAGGAAACATTCCAACCGTGTTTTTTCTTACTTTTGTTGAGTGGGCACTCCGCCTATTCAACTATTAATTTTTATGTAATGGGCACTTATTTATAAAAAGCCTAGCTTGACGTGATACTCTGTAAAATACTTAAACTTGTCAGCGGGGTAGTGATTTTCACCTTCTGTCGAATCGATTGGCAGTTTTGGCGCTTCCTCAAGAGTAGAAAAATCTGCATTTTCCTTTTTATTGAATGTATGTAGCTCTTAGATTTTCAATGAGCAGAACACGGACTTCGTTTGAAGGATGTTATGTTGCAGCTTGAAACGCGGTGAACGCCAAATTATATGAACAATTCTTATCTTAGCTGCTGTCTGAACCTACCGTGTGCAATTTACACGATTTCAAGGACTTTCTAAGAAATGGACAGAGGCAGTGTAAATAGCCTTGATTGTTGCCTGTTGAAATGTGTGAACATTGTATTAACGAGGTGTTACATAATCCGAACATGATTTATATGCATATACGATAATGCAGTGAAATTGCCTTTTAGTCAATTACAAGAAAATCTTTGCGATTGTGCTAAATAATATCAAAATTAAATTTATTAAGCGCAGAAACTATGCACATATATTCTACAGAGCTACAAGAGCTCCTGACTAGCTGAAATTTAAGTTGATAAAACGATGTGCTTTCGCTTTTCGATTTAAAAGTACTTAAACAGTAAATCAAATATAGGATTTCAATTTATAATATAAGATAGAGGGTGGATCATCTAATCCTACAGCACGGCAGATCCAGGAAAGGGGAGGGGGTTAAAAAAACAAACGGAAGTACCTTGACCACACGAAAAAAATGGATGTGCCCCCCTATGATTTAACGAGATAACGGAAAGAGGGGTCTGCTCGCTATTCCTAAGGAGAGCTATTTATAAAAGGTCGCTTAGTCGCGCGTTAGGGAGATGAGAGTTAGTCAGCTCTCTGTCTTCGCCTACAAACTG
Source organism: Strongylocentrotus droebachiensis (assembly GCA_035222895.1). Lineage (NCBI taxonomy): Eukaryota > Metazoa > Echinodermata > Echinoidea > Camarodonta > Strongylocentrotidae > Strongylocentrotus > Strongylocentrotus droebachiensis. Next base: position 48,005 of record JAVYIG010005837.1, read on the forward strand.
GCTCTGGCGACCCCGGTTCGAGACCGAGTTACGTCTTTCGGATGGTAAAGTTAAAGGTCGGTCCCCAGACGTTAATAATATCTGAGTAATGCACGTCTGTAAAAACTCGATTACACACACACACACACACACACACACACGCACACGCACACACACAGTCGCGCGTTATGGGTAGCGGTGCTTATGAATAGTGGTCCTTATGAATAGCGAGGTAGATGGTTTGCTCGCCAATTATAAGGGTCGCTATTCATTCATAAAGGACCGCTATTCATTTCGTCACGCATTATGGATAGCGGCCCTTATAAATAATGGTCCTTACGAATAGCGGTCCTTATGGATAGTGGTCCTTATGAATGGCGATCCTTATGAATAGCGAGGTAAATAATTGTTCAAGTAAAGGTTTGCTCGCCATTTATAAGGACCGCTATTCATTTTGTCACGCGTTATGGATAGCGATCCTTATGAGTAACGGTCCTTATGAATAACGGTCCTTATGAATAGCGGTCTTTATGGATATCGAGCTTGATCCTGGAAAGATCTAGTGCACCAACTGATTATAATACTGTTTTTTCCATTTTTGGGGTTCTTGCGATGTTGAGGGGGGGGGGGGGAGGGGGGTCTTCAATATGTCTTGTAATAGAGTTAAAAGCCTTAACTTTATGAAGAGCAGTGAAAACAACTTCCAATTTTCTTAAACGACTTAATTTTACCCACTTGATTTAAGGGACTAGGTAAGCAGTTGGGTGAGTCGTTGTAGGACAAAGAGCTAACACGGCAACCACTCTAGTGCATCAGTTGTGCTTCTCGTTTAGTTTTGGTTAAACTTTTCCAAGTTACTTCTTTTGAGAAAAGGTAAACAATATGAAAAGTTTTGCGGTGATGATGCAACCAATTCATTTTACGTTTCAAAATGTCAGGATATAAATGACGTCATCCAAAGACGAAAGAAAGAATAACATCTTCTCGGTGAGGACACGCTAACAAGAATAAAGGATGTAATAAAATGAGTATATTCCTAACACTCGTAGAGCTGTTGAGTTCACGTCATTTTCGGTTTACCCGGATGTTTATTACCAAATCAAATCATTTTTTATTTATATCTTGGCGGCCAAATTAATTGCACACCCTTTTCTTTCTGCCAAAGCGTTCAGACCTCATTTTCATCTATAGTTCAAACGTTCATTTCCAAGTAAGGATTAAACACGGCTACATTCTCCTCCCCGCTGTAATTAGTCTCGGATCATTACCCGAGGAACTACTTGGTTTTCTATCCATCTTTCAACATCCGTGTCAGGCGACATTAAAAAGCGCTGGAATTCGAGCCTCCTTATAGTTACGAAGATTGCGTGGGTTGAGTTGATGGATATGTATTCAGGGCGCAAACTATAATTACTTGATAACCCGGAATGTAAACATTTACTCTTCAGGTTCAACGATTTATAATTTTGGAAATTTTAAATTTCTAGCTTTGCCTATAAGTACATTATCATGGAGGGTAGATGTCTGTTTGTAGTTGTCCGGGTTAATAGTCCGGAGCGGGTAGTCCGCGTATGATGATGCTAAATATACATAACAACGAATGTTGATATGTCAGGTAAACCTCTAGTATTGTTCTAAATTACAAGTGAAAATAAAATCGAAAGATGTCACCCTTTTCTACACTACAGAACATGCTTCTCACAATTACGCTGTACGCCTTCATAAAACATTATCCTACCGGCTTTCTCCGCCACGCTTACGTCACAAAGGATTCATTTAACTAATTGGTGAACGGTGTAAACACGTCTCCTAGCCTGCCCAAAGGCTCCATTCCTAACACACATTCTTAATACCCTTTCATGTTTAATCAATCGACCCTCCAATCCTCGGCTCATTACAGGCGTCTGCAGGAGAACATCATACACATACAGATTTGATGTGCATTTTTTTTAGCTTTGACAAATAAAATGACTGAAAAATAACACGCACTGTATATATGCAAAAACAAATAAATAACTGAATGGAGGGTGAATCCAATAGAGTGTAGGTGAATATTTCTTTTCCATAAGAAGAATATTGTCAGATCGTCACATTAATAAAACATTTGCCTACATAATTTGTTATTAGTTTGGAGCTCGGTTCGGGTTTGTTCCTGTTTTACTTGATATACGATTGATTCTTTCAACAGAGATGTATGTCGAGTTACAAAATTTGAAATTATTTGATTCAAGTGCAATTATAACCAATTAAATAGAAACTAAATATAACAGATAAAACAGTACTTGTCTTATACAGGGCTCTGCATGAAACACAAACATTTATCATAATACTTCATAAAATACACCGTGTCATCTGTTTTGTTTCATTATTGAATGTTACTAGAAATTTACAAATATAGGGATGTGTAAAACCAGAAGTTCATTTTGACATGAAATATGCCGCCCTCTTGTGGAGGTGATTCGGAATGTCTTAGTATGTTTCATTTCTCCCTACCTTTAAACTACAGGGGAGGGGGTGATAGGAAGGGAAGAAAGAAAGAGAAAAGGGGGAGGTAATTAACAACCTGTACAAAGCAAAACGAAGAAGAAAAACAAATCTTTTACAAGCTTCTAAACGCATGTGCTTGAAAACAATGCACCACCATGACCACCGTCGTTCACCATCGGTTAGCCGGCCAAAAGGAGAGATTCTTGACTCTCCGAGCTCTGACAAATGTGCGTCCCAGGAGGGGAAAATATCAATTAGGTACAGTCATCAATCGCTCCATGCCTCGGGCTCACCTTTTCTACCACTTACATGGTATCCCTTGGTGTCATGTCGTCATGTCATCGTATTGCCTTGCTAATTATTCACGGACGTATCAAGCCAGACGGGGGTGCAGAAAGGAAGGGGGTAAGGGAGATTGGGGTAATGGAGCAGTTGAGGATACCAGGGGTATACCAAAGGATGCTGGGGTTACTAGTGGGCTAGATTTACCCCCTGGTATCTTGTCGTCATGTCATCGTATTGCTTTGCTAATTATTGACTGACGTATCAAGCCAGACGGAGATCCAGAAAGGAAGGGGTAAGGGAGATGGGGGGTGATGGAGAAGTTGGGGATACCAGGGGTATACCAAAGGATGCTGGGGTTACTAGGGGGCTAGGGGTATCCCTTGGTGTCATGTCGTCATGTCATCGCATCGCCATTCACTGACATATCACGCCAGACGGGGATGAAGAAAGGAAGGGGGTAAGGGAGATTGGGGTAATGGGGCAGTTGAGGATACCAGGGGTATACCAAAGGATGCTGGGTTTACTAGGGGGCTAGGGGTATCCCTTGGTGTCATGTCGTCATGTCATCGTATAGCCTTGCTAATTAGTTACTGACGTATCAAGCAAGACGGGGGTGCAGAAAGGAAGGGGTAAGGGAGATGGGGTAATCATGGAGCAGTTGGAGGTACTAGGGGTAAACCAAAGAGATAGAAGGGGGTTTATCAAAGGACGATGGGGTTACTAGGTGTACCCCTTGTGTCCTGTCGTCATGTCATCGTATTGGCTTGCTAATTATTCACGGATGTATCAAGCCAGACGGTGATGTAGAAAGGAAGGGGTAGGGGGTAGAGAAGGATTGAGGGATGGGTAAAAGGGATTTCCTGGGCGCGGGAAGGGGCGGGGGTAAAATGGGGTGATATTAGACGGAACTCCTGGTAACATGTCACCATACCATCGTATTGGCTTGATAATTGTTGTTCACTGACGTATAGTATCCCATTACATTGTGTTAACATAATACCGCTTTGCTTATTGTTCGATGATGTATCATTATTGTTCAATGACATATCAAGCCGTTAAGAGATTTGTTTTTATTCGGAGGGGGTGGGGTGTGAAAGGGGAATACAAGGGAATACTGACTGGGAAGATAATGGTATGGGTGAACGCTCAATAGTCATCAAGTTAAGGATTCGAGTTTTATTCCTCGTGGAAACAATTCTTTTTGCGCGTTTTATTCTCATATAAATAAATAGGAATTCAGTATGATAAAAAAATATAGCCTAAATAAGCAAGCCCGAACAAAGAAATGCATAAATTAGCAAGTCACTGTTGCTTTTCCAGTGTCATTGTCCTCTTTTCTGAAATATTTCCCAAAGTAAAATGGCAAGAAAGAAGGTCAAGAGAAGGATAGCGAGGTGAATTTGATGGATCTGTAAGAGCGAGAGGTCAGGGGTAGCGTCGGAATTCCGGTCACTTTTCAATGATATGAAATTATTTTACAGGTGGGTCGAGCAGGAATTGAGAATTGTCACTTGACGTCGTTTTTTCCTTCTCATTCTGATTAATTCGCTGTATATCCTTTGAGGGTTCTTGACTTTACCAAGAGCTCTTTCTGTAAATTTGAAGGAATTAGAATGAGTCAAGCTTTCGCTTATCTTGGATATCCATAATTATTTGGATTTATATATTTGGCTCTCCATATTTGTGAATACAATTTCCTTCTATGCAGGAGTGGGCAGCATGAAATGAATTTAAGCGAATGCACATTGAGTTTACGTGTTGGTGTGTTACCTCTCTCCTCGCTCACTTTCTGATTAATCTTTTCATTTTTTTTCCTCAACCAAAATTAATGAGCCCGATATTTGGCGTAGTTGCACTTTTCTGCAGGTTAGTAACCTAACGATCACTGCAGGTGCCATACAGTCATACAGGTGTATATTTTTTACCCATTGAGATTAATGTAGCAGATATTAACATTTCAGACAATTTAGTATGTCCTCGTGTTGTTTAAAAACTGAACATCGTTTTGTCCCTTGGGAATCTTTAATCGAAAGAGCAGGGTCGTAGTATGACGAAAGAACATGATCGCTGTTAACAAGCCTGTTGTACCAGAGTGCCGTAGGACAAGCATGTCAACACTAAATGATAAGTGTTTAAAGGAAGCTCACTTTTGAAAGAATCAACAAGCCCAAAAAATAGAAATGCCGTTCATAATGTTAAATAAATGTTATTTCCATAAAAAATGAAAAAGTTTAGAAGTAACTTGAAAACATATCTATTTAGCACTTTATAATATCTCCCAAATATGAACCCAGTGCACTATTTCCACACGTGCTATATTCTGTTCTGTAAAGCGCAGAGGGATATGCAAGTATGCCTATGTATTAAGCGTTATACATAAGCGTGTACTAATATATAAGAATATAATAATATACAGAGTTACATGTACTTGTAAATTGGTTGGTTGGTTTGTTTTATCTAACTGCTAAGAAATCATGTAGATGCTTGTAAGTAAGCATCCGGGGGACTGACAGCTCTAAGTCTTCTGCGAGGGATTTGGTAATGGGAAGAAATAACTTACCAAACTCAACCCAGGTGATGTAAATGGGTACCTGGCAGGAATTATTTCCTTGAAATGCTGGAGCGCTGTATACACGGCTGCTAGGCTAAAGCCAGGGTAATAATACATGTGCCTCGGAATAGAATTGTCTAGATAGATGGCGCTATAGAAATGCCTATTATTATTATTATTATTTAAAGGGCACGAGCGCATCTTGTAAAATACTTTTTGTTTTGCTTTTTTTTAAAAGAAATTGTAGGACCTGATGTTGCACATTGATGGCGCTATTTGTTTAAACAAAATAGAAGGAGCTTCTGGGCTTTAAAGGTCGGGTGACCTCCAAATATAAGTTGATTCATGTTGATGTGCAGGGCTGCATACAACTCATATTTTCTTATTTAAACATGTAACATCTAAATATATTTCATAGATTTGTAAATATTCTTTAAATCTGCTAAGCTCCGCTCTAAAAAAAAAAGCTCCAGATCTCATTCATCTTGTGGCATCATCTGTCAATCATTAGTGAGTTAACAAGAGACAGTGGTATATAGCTTCACCAGAGTTGACCACCTGTTTAACAATAGACCATACAATACCAACATAGGAGTCAGACGTGCTGTAGCATCACCAGGAAAAGAAAGGTAGCGTTTATAATATATAATAATTATTATCATTATGTTTATGACAGAGTTACACGTACTTGTAAATGCAATTCTTTTGTGAACGTGTGTTAACACTGTTAAATTTGTCCGTTCGCATAATAAGGCACGCATGCATTAAATAATTCAATTCAATTCCAATTCAATTGTTTTATTTTTCCAAATCAATTAGAATGTTACATCATCAAATACACATACAATTCATGTACAGTAACATAATAGATAATGAAAAAAGGGGAACCAAAAATGAAAGACATTCAATAATGGAACTGCATTTACATGAGTACACACATCAATAATTATTCAATTCAGGTTTATTCATATTTTCCTTTATACTTACCAATTTCTTTGATACCATAGGAAGCGGGATTGTACTCTGAGAGAAAATTAATGGAAATCAAAAAAGTTTTAAATCGTATCTTAAAGATTAATGTTGAAGCACGAGTTTCTGGGATGGTATGAAGAAAGTGGGATAATGGATAGAGAGATAGAGAGTGTGTAAACGGTTAATGAGACAGTGGATGCACAAACAGAAAGTACTGAAGAGAAGGTAGGAAAATAGAAAGGACTCGTAAGAAAAAGAAGAGGGAAAGGAAGAAGGAGGGGGGGGGGGTAAATATGGAGGGGAGGGGAGAATGATAGGTAGGGAAAAAGGTGTAGAGTCAAGAAAAAGAATACAAGAGAAGGACGAAACTATGTATCAAAGAACGTGGTTATATAATCTAATTAATCAACTTGTAGAAAAAATGAAAACGAGAAAAGAAAATCCCCAATCCATGTGCTTCTTTGTAAGAGAAAATATGATGACGGTTGAATAGAAGACGGGTTGTATCCACCTTAAGCGTATTTCATTGATGATAAAGAAGAGAGCTATTACAACCTAATAATTTCTCATTTTTATTCTTAAAACGTCTCAAAAAATAATTAATTTCATTAGTAGCATAAGTTCCATATTAAAATGCCTAATCCTGCTAATTAGGTCGGCTTCAAAAGATTTTAATTAGAGCCCCAGAGAAATACCTGTCTCGTTTCCACGGCAACTAATGCTTAAAAATCATAGCACTCCTATCCCTGCACAAATCTACATTCGCCAGACATCGATACGAATATAGCGTGACTATAATAAACATTAATTGGCGCCAAAAAATGAGGCGTAGCGCGGTTTCTCGAAAGGATAAAGCATCTGTATAAACAAGTTCATCTGTAACAATAGTGCACTCCTGCTTCACCATTGATTCATGCTTTCAATGAATGCGTTTTAATCTAATGAAATTGGCAAGTTACAGATTCATCATAAATCTAAGAGCATATGTAGAAAGAATTTAGCGTCTCGGTTCTCTTCGGCTCTGATTTTATCTTTTCGGGTAATATTTCTTTTCGTTCTTCATGACTGATTATTAGTGTAGCTGTCTTCAGATGCTCCGCATTTTTGTTCTCATATTTAATATAAAAGGGAATATATATATATATATATTTATATATATATACCTGTATCATATAATCTTATCTACCACGATAAGCGCTGAGAGACTTCGGTGGTAAGCGCCTTATAAGCACCGTTTTTAGTATTATATTATTTATTAAGAAAATTAAGAAACTATTCTAAGTGACATAAATAAAAAGTTCCTGACTTTGTTTTTAACTTGTTTTGGGAAATGTTGAATAACAATAGTAATAATAACATTCCGCTTTTATATAGCGCCCAACACATCGATACAGCAATGTGTCTAAGCGCTTTACAGATATATTATTACCCCAGTCATCGGATTCAGGCATACCCGCACACAATGTATGCACATTCTCCACTCCATGGGCAGCATTCCAGTCAGTTGCCAATTTACAAGCGCACACATGCTCATCCATCCAACCACATTAACTTTTGCATCCTACCGGGAACCCATTTAACACCTAGGTGGAGAGTGGCAAATGTAGATTAATGTTTTGCCAAAGTACATTAGTGCTGCGACAGGACTCGAACCCCGTACCGTGTGATATGCAGTAGGGTGACAGGGGCGGATCTAGCTTTTTGCTAAGGGGGGGGGGGTTGACCAAAATAATGACGATGCGGAGCATCGTCCACGAGCCGCGAAGCGGCGAGCCGATTTTTTTTTTGGGTGTTTATTTGAACCCCGTAAGTGATGTTTTCCTGGCATCTATTAACACAATGGAGACCATAAAAAGCAGTGCATGATAACGTATTTTTAAATCAAGTAACAGTTTAATACACAGTTATATCCAGAGTTATCATGTGTTTGGTTAAGTTACCAGATGAGTTGAATATCTTCTCACAATATTTGCACTTGAAAGGGTTTCTCTCCAGCGTGCGTTCTTTTTTCTTTTTTCTTTCTTTTTTTCCCTTTTTTTTTTTTTTTTTTTTTTTTTTGGGGGCCGCCCAAGGGGGGGGGGGTTTAAACCCCCTAAACCCCCCCCCCCGTAGATCCGCGCCTGGGTGACTTATCCACTATAGGCCACTTGAATAGATATATTCCTGTACAGTAGGTAGCATGCATGGATCTAGTGATTCAAGGCCACTGGTCCTATTGGTGCAATGTGAAGTAAGGGAGCAAGGTGACCATGCAGGGAAGGTAATGGGAAGGGGTCCTATAATCTGTTCCTTACCCCTTCTCTGGTTTTTGTTCTCCCTCTCGTTATTCTTTCATTTGTTTATTTCGTACCATTTGATTTGAGGGGGCGTATGGAACGCCGTTGATTCTGTTTCACAAATTTCACAAACAGATCCCCCGATTACCCACCAAATTCATTCACCAGATTCCAAATCCTCTTTTCTCTCATGCCTATCCAACCCCATCACACGGAAGCCTACTAGATTCACTTCGTTTCAGACTCACTTCGTACTTTGGTGCCGCCGTACGGAGAAACTATGACGTTTACACAGCGTTCTCATCAGACAATGATCGATCAATTTCGATTAACGATACATCAGCTCCCTTGCTAAGTCGTCTGCGCGTAAATAACACGCAAAGCTGTGATTGCGTTCGCCTTTTAGCCCCATTGTTAAGATTCGAGATAATTAATGTTGCGTATTTACTCAGGTTTCTTTTTCTTAGCTCTGCAATTTAGGAACGTAGTAGTAAAATCGCCCACGCGGTAGAACTCAGAGGTAAATGAGTGAAACGATTTCGTGGTCTAGTGGATACTTCTTCGGACTGACGATCACAGGGTTCGCTGTTCGGGTCCCACCGTGGCACTAATGCTCTTTGGCAAGACATTTATCTACATTTGCCACTCTCCACCAGGTGTTTAAATGGGTACCGGCAGGAAGGAACTCCTTGAACGCTGTGAGCACTGATACGGTAGCGTGGAGTATGTGCGCTATGTGGTGGTGGTGGTTATTTTACCTGACTGCTAAGAAAGCATAAATGCTTGTAAGTAAGCAACCAGACGGCCGACAGCTTTAGGTCCTCTCCGAGGGACCTGGTAACAATAATAATAATAATAATAATAATAATAATAATAATAATAATAATAATAATAATAATAATATGTCTTGTTTACCCAGGGTAGCCTCATCAGTATTCATACGGTTCTCCCTGAGGGCCCTGCAATCATATTATTACCCCGGTCATCGGGTAATGAGGATTAATGCCTTACCAAAGGGCTCTAGCGCATCGACTTGGTTTCGAACCCGGGTCACCGGATTACGAGACCACTGCTCTACCGACTAAGCTATCGCGCTTCCATAAATATCCAATATTATTTTGAAGCAGAAAAACTAGAAAAGGTCCAGGTTATTTTACTTTACATAAAACAACACGATACACAGTCACTGAGTATTAACTTAGGAAAATTAAAGACAAATATGAGTTTCCATAACACAGGATTAAAGGACTTGAAAATACAGGTCCATTACTGTCAGGATTATGTTTTTTATGAGATAAAGTTATTCCGGATAACTGCAATTATTTCATTTAGTTGACAATCATTCTTGTTGACAGTAATAATCAAACAGAAGAGATATCTTATTATATGACATAGATGCATTGGTCATTTTTGTCACATCTTATCATGGAACATCTATCCTTCTCATCTCAAATGAATCTAGAAGTTCTAACCCCAAAACTGATTTCGTTATGTGAGATAATGTCAAGTCTGTTTAAATTTTAATCATTAATTTAAGAAAGAGCACCCGAATTAGAGCAGATCGTAACAAAAATATATAGAGGAACAAAATCTGGAACAGAAAACTGAAAGATATCAAAATGTCATCCCCATTTAAATACTAACAGAAACTACACAATTTGAAAAATGTCATTCTCACTTACAAAATAAAGAAGGGGAACTTCACGAATTTAATGCTGTCATTCCCACTTACAAAATAAAGAAGAGAAAGTAAACGAAATCAATTAGGTAATATCCATTTACAAAACTAAGTATGTACATTACATGAATATAACAAATGCCATTTCCCATTTTCAAATATTTAGTTGCATGACGGTGCAGGTGGTAATACCTAACCCCTTTTGGGCTCTTAACAGATCTATTTCAGTTTAAATAATAAATGCATGGAGAGGACCCTAATTTGAACAGATTATCAAAACCCCACCAGACTAAAGATCAACTATGAGACCAGAAATATAAAATTGTCATTAAAAGATTGTCATTCTCACTTTGTATATCTTTGTTGTGAGCATGACGATCAGAGTGGACGAGGAACCTCGTTATGCGGTCCAAACCAGAAGAGACAAGTGATGGAGCACTCAGGATATCTACTCTTAATGAAACAGTATCCACCCAACTTCCCGCCAATTTTACCATCAGGATAGCTCTAGCAGACGACAGAGGGGATGTGCGGTCTTTAATGTATCATTTTGGTATTATAATGATATGCATTATTAACCAAGCACCTATATGTCAAAGTAGTCATACAAATTGCCTATTTATAGTTCGGGTTCTATCGTTTTTAAGGAGGAAACCATGTTACAAACAAGTGCCTTCCTATAAAAACACAGACATCTGTCGTACTCCGCTTTTGCTATTCTTAAAAATCATATATATTACATGTACTTACTAATGTTCATACATAATAGACTCAAATGGAAATTTATATTAATGTAGCTACTATATTTGTTTCAAATATTTATTTTATATAAATGCAAAGGAGCCTATCGCATATACCTGTTAACCATTCGTTATTTAGATATATGATTTGGATGTTGACCTTATGCACAATGGGCTAAAAACAGAAGTAGCGATTCTATTTTTAGCAGAATCTTTTGCGTGTGAAAAGGTCTATCAAGTGCGAAGTTAACGAAAATGGATCATGTATCTTGTTATATTTGGCTTCGCTAGAGAGGCCATGTGCCCCAAATAAAATTGTTGACAAAAGTACGAAAAAAGGCGAAAATAAAAGAAGAAAGGCGGGGGGGGGGGGCAATGTGAAGAGAAGGTGATCATCCCTAGACCGTGGAGACTCTCTCGCTAATTATGCTTGCTAATTCCTATGTTATCCCTCGACTATGGCCGCTTGTCCCCATGATGCCGCTGCGCCCCCTTACCTGTCTAGACCATGGTACGCCACTAACACGCTACCTAACTATAAACTTAGGTATTTTATTTTCTTTATTTGTTTGTTATAAAAAGAATGACAGCAGCTCAGGCTGAGACGATCATTGTACAAAGTAATAACATTATTTTCAAATTCATATGACATTATACATGTAACATGTATACAAAAATCAATAATATTTGAGGAAAAATACATGAAGGTTGGTTAGAAACCTATTTATTGCAAGTATGTCTTATCACATAATGATACAACCCATTTTAAACATAATGGTTTAATAGTGTGTATATATGGAATGGTATTGTTGATTCATGTTTCATCGCGAGAAGAAGACCGAAACCACCCCTAGATCTGGACTCCCACTTCGCAACTTGCTCTCTACACCTAACAACCAAGGTATGTCTCATCACACAATGATATAATAGAGTTTAAACACGTAATTATATTAAGGTGTGATAGAAATTGGTACGAGGCGGCCTTGACACTGAAAGGCGGTATCTTGTTGAAGGTTGTAACAGAATCAATCAATATGATGTGATTTAAAGCTAATGTAATTTAGCCTGGACGAGTAAACCATGCAACAAACTGTTGACAAAATGTGGGTCCAAAAACGGTATGTGGAAGGTGTTGTGTATAGTCTATAAATTGTTTCAGAACTTTACGTACATACAAATGAAGTATTTTTAAAGCCAATTAAAGTGTAAAATATATAGATGAAATACCTTAGAACTTACAGACAAAGTTCCTTACCACGTCACGAACATAACCCCTGTATCTATAGCAATGTGTTGAAATTCTTTGACTATCACAAAAAGAGAGAAATATAGGGTCAGCTACGATGTATTTACAAGCAGACGTTATAGGTTAGTCGCCCATATCGCATACTATTACAGAATTTTGATGATATCAAGAGCTGACCAAATTTTCTGTAAAGCAATATAATGACTGAGAACTGTACGTTTGCTTGAAACAAGACAAAATCACAATTAATTAGAGGCTGTTCAAAGTGCAATATGAACAACTGAAATAAATCTGATATGTTGGGGTTCTAGCATCTGTTTTGAAGGGGGAAATTGTTTAAACTCCTCCCCCCCCCCTCTCTCTCTCTCTCTCTCTCTCTCTCTCTCTTTATATATATCTCTCCCTCTCCTCTCTCTCTCTCTCTCTCTCTTTGTCTCTCGTATATACACTGTAGATTTTAATCGTATTGTAATTAACCCTTTTTATACATTTGAAAGAGCATGAATGTCAATATAATGAACACATTTTACCTTTATTGAAATGTCTGATGACATCACTTACCTTGACATGTGCCAACAATCGATCGACTCATGATATTTGATCCAAAATTGGGGCTCCTACTGTTGATTAAGACACCTAATGTGTGAAACAAACACACCCGCACGGAATGAGTTAATTAGACAAGAACTGTGGGATCGTGAATTACAGATGGACCTATCTAACATCATTTCCAATATAATATCAGTGGACAGGGGCGGCATTACGGGGAAATAATAGGGGCACATGTATGAGAACAAGGCGGGGGGGGGGGCTTTTAGAGATTCTAGAGCATTCACGCGCTTTAAAAAAACATTTGTTTGTTATATGTTTTTGTTAGACCTACATTTCTTGTGGAGGGGCCGTTTTAAACTGGTTCATTGACTTGACTCTCAATCCAAGTATCCCTTGGCAAGATATTAATCCACATTTACCACTTTCCATTAAGGTATAAGTGGGTGTCTGGCAACTGCTGGGGAAATATTAATTGCAGGGCCTTCAGGAAGAACGACATTGATCCTGATGAGGCTACCCTGGGTAAACAAAATCACTATTATTACATTATAGATTTTTCTTTTGTTTTTTTGTTGGTTAAACCTGTGCCCCCTGCTATGATGCCGCCCCTATCTGTGAATATACGTACTACAAAGATTGTTCTGGGCATATGAACATACAAAGTATGTGTATAATAAACACCACCCATGCTGTAAAAACATGATTCGTATTCCAGCTATGTATGAGTTAATCAACCGCACCAGCGTGGAAAATTACTCTGGAGAAGGAGAGTTAAAACTGAAATAAATCTGTGCTGATTTATGACAGACAGGCGAGGTGTGGAAAGGTATTATTTTAGTACCCGTCATAATTTCTTTTTTGGCGGAAAAGCCGCGAGAGACCGCGTTGCTTCGCACATCTGTGCAAACCGTCACACCATCTCCCCCTGCGCGTACAAACACCGCGATCCCCAAACGTGTTTGGAATAATTTTACCACCGGAGATAATGTCAGAAAAGGTCATAAACGTACCCCTCGCTAGTATAAATGAGAAATCTATCTTAGGGTTTCCACCCAAATAGAGCTTAACTTACAACAATGGTGTCAGAAACCTACATAAATCGAGAAAGCAGAACTCATTATGCTGAGAGCAATCGTGCGATTTGGATTCATAGTCACATACAACAACATGACTCAGCGGTGGCAGGGCGTAGGTCCATATACTGCAGGGGCACTGATGTCATGGGGGGAGGGGGGCAGGTATAATTATAAGATGAGAGAACAAAGCCAAAATGAGGAAAAATATCATCATCTTGCTAGAATGCATTCCCCCGCCTTTCCCCTCCCTTTTCCCTCTCCACCTTTTATCAAGTTTTCAATTTTATTGACAGCATTTCTAGATTGTATGATTGGGGGGGGGGGGGGGGGGAGTGGGGTGGCCTAGTCAGGATGTGCCATACCCAATACATGCATGCTAAAGGGAAATGAGCAAAACAAAACTTTCAGGTGCGCGGGAAATATTTTAACATATATAAATAAGTTTGTTCGTTTTGAAACTAAAGTCCCATAATTTATTATATACAGATAAAGCTTACTTTTATTATAAACGTGGTTATAATATAAAATAGACACTAAAAGGGTCTCTTTCATGGGTGGGGATACTGTAACTCCAAAGCCATGAAATGAAGTTGTTTTAGAGGAATTATACATTCATTGTAACCCCTTGGATATGTTGCAAGACGAACATGTACAACAATGAAAACATGGCTTCAAAAGGCACCGCTGCCAATGGAAATTTCACAATTCCTGTTTATCATTCTCCCAACGAATGAGATGTTTCGATAAAAGTTTCAAACTTGGTCCTTTATGTTTTTATTTATTGGAAGACCTTTGAAGATGGAGTTGTTCTGAAAGGTGAAAGGGAACAAGAGTAAAATGATATCTTTAGAAATGTCATGGATGAAATATTCAAAGAGAGATTCGAATTGACTCCACAAATCGAGTTCACCTATCCTGTTTATATCAACTCTGTCACACCGCAAGCCGATTTCAAACCGATCGATGATCGGCAAATCTTAGCCGTTTGGGGCAGTGTTCATTTTTGTCCGGTTAATTGTCGGTTTGGTGTTGGTATCCTCGATGTTACAGGGGTACGAGGGATTGCGATCCGAATCAGTCTCGGATGTCACACGGAATCCGGAAACCAAGAAATGGGGTCATGAAATCCAACACCCGATCCACCCACCTGCATGGAATGTACATTATCAGGGGTATTCTTTTGATTTCGCTAAGCGTTCTGCACTAAATGCTCCGATGTTGCATGGTCACGTGACAGGGATTTATTGTCGAAGTCAGAGAGGATTTGAAGAATGAAAGAGGATGAGATTGTAAGGTACTGCTAGATGTTTACACGAGTAAATATTGCTTAAAAGATATACTACTGGATAGGGGCAAGGGATCACGAGGGTCCCCTAAGCCACAGGAGGGGTGGTGATGTGACACCCCTCTTCCTCAATTAGAAAAAATATTGAGCCTCCTATTTCAAAATGGTCTATCGACGCTCCTTGCAGGTGATGTACTCTGTAGTGCTGAGCTAATGAAGATCATTACCTCATGTACTTGAAATACAAAGAGAGAGAGATAGAGAAGGAGTGAGTGACAGAGAGAGAGAGAGATAGAGAGGGAGAGAGGGAGAGAGAGAGAGAGAGAGAGAGAGAAAGAGAAAGTAATTAATTCATTTTATTTTCACCTTTACCATTTTAACGTCTCTCGTTGCCCATTTCGTTGTCTTGTTGATTCAAATTTGTTTTAAGCAGAATTAAATAATGATGTTATTTTTTTCCTGGTATAGACATATAAAACAAAAGTTATATATCCTGCCGCTAGCTTTCCGACCTTCTGAATTTTAAGACATAAACAACAAAGTCATCGAGCGTTAATGGCCATGACGCTCATGGTGCTAGAGATTGGTTCTCGGAAGGCAAATTAATGCGGTTTTAATTCATCACCTTCTTCAGGCACGTAAGATGAATTATTAAACATTAAACATTTTTGACGTAAACATGGTTAGAAGGCTCCTTTGCTCACAATGTTTTTAGATTCCCATGCGTAGTGTTTTACGAGGGGTCGTGATTTTTAGTGTGTTTAGTCATATACTTGTAAAAGTCAAAACCAGGAGAAAGTTACAACTTGACTATGTTGTATTTTATCAATAACAAGACTGTTTTGCTTGTTAGCCATTATATTACTTCCAGTGCATCGTCCCTTCTGTTAAAGATACCGCGCTCCATCCCCGGTCGGTCATGCATTCCGCCATTTTAAGACTTTGGCGAGTGTCATTACGGCGGGAAAACATTCAGACGTTTGTAGTCATGGTGATTTATTAAAGTATGGTGTCTCTAAAGTGTGAATGAACGAGAGCCTAAATGAATCAGACGTTCATGTGAGAAATATGGCGGCGGTCTCGAACTCTAGAAAAATTATATTCTCACACAATACATGAAGGGAAAGAGATGGGTTATAGTTATACATTGGCAGAGAAGAAGAACTCGAAAGCCTTAATTTTTGAAGGAAACTGATAATAAAAATAATAAATTCAAATGTTGTTGGAATTAGATATAGCTTCTACAGTTTGAGTTAACGTTCAAAGAGTACATCGGAAAAACCCACAAAGGAAATATGCATTAAGCTCACATTCGCACACATTAATACATATGAACTCATGCTGCCATCGTGGAACCATTTTTTTCTTCAAATTAATTTATATTAGTCATAATAATAATCATGATAGTAAGAGTTACATATTCATAGCGCTTAAGTTATATTAACGTTTCTGACGTTTTTTAATACTGACGTTAATACCCCGGCATTAGCCGAGCTGCCCTGGAAATGCACTCTGGCATCCGAATAATTGTTTTCGTACCTGGTACCCATTTACATTACCTGGGTGGAGAGTGGCAAATGGAGATTAATGTCTTGCCAAAGGACATTAGTGCCACGACGGGACTCGAACCGCAAACCATGTGATCCACAGTCCTCTGCTAATACTTATTGCATCATCATGTCATACAGAAACATAATATTATCAATAACAAAGATCATTCTTCTTACAAGGTAAATTCTTCGCAAAGGTAAATGGGCACAATTTCGACAAGGGGGGATGGGGTGGTCTCTTGCCCGACTAACATCTCAGCTTTTGCGGGCGGACGTACACTCTAAAAAAAAACTGCTCAATTTGAGTCAAAATGTTACTCTTTTGAGTAGTCAAAAGGGAACCACCCGACTTTTGAGTAAACTTTACTCAGCATGTGTTGAGTAACAAATCTACTCATCTGTTGAGGTAAAATATTACTCAATAAAAGACTAAATCTCTACTCAGTTTGAATGAGTCAACCTTTACTCAATATTTACTCCTTTGTTGAGCGGTTCCCTTTTTTACTCAGTACTGGGTAGAAACGTAATCAACTCATGTCGAGTAAGAAACTGCTCATGAGTTGAGCCAAATTTTACTCAATTAACGAGTACATGTTTTGACTCAAATTGTTTGAGCAATTTTTTGCTCAAATATTGAGTATGATGTTATCTGGGTAACGCTTAGTTGCTTAATCAATATTGAGTAAAAACATGTACTAAGTTAAGTACATGTTTTTACTCAATACTGATTAAAACAAAGGTGGATTCAACTAGGGTTTTAACTTTTTGACTAAGGGTTTAACTAAACCGCTGATTAATATTGTTCTTTTTTTAACAGCTGTTAAGTAACCATTATTTGTCAATAGAGAATATAAACCATAATTTTGCCTGATTTCTAAATTTAGCATTGATTTGAAGTTCTTCACTCACACACTATGCAAATAACATAACGTCAACGACATTTTAAATTCAGTAAAATAATTTGTGGACTTTAATTTCCAAAATCAGTTTGAATCACAGTGTAAACATACATGATATTAAAAACCTCTTTTGTCTACATCTTTTCTTTCTCTCTTCCTCACTTTGAATTCATAATTTGTTGAGGTAGATATTCCCCTTTTCCTTCGTATTTTTGCTTTTGTTTTACATTTGGTATATACAAAATTTAGGATAAACATGTGACATAATACGTGTACTTATAATTATGCAAACGATACTGTTCTAAATTGTACTCTCGTTTTTGGAATGCAACTTATATCAATGTGCAATTCAGTAACTGCTATGCATGATTCAATAAAACATACCATACCATACCAAAAGTACGTAGTTTAAAAATTTCAATTAAAAAAAATGTTACTTTATATCGCCGCATCATTTAAATTTTTGGCATCAATGTGTTTAATAAATACCAGTAACATAATTTGTGGACTTTAATTTCCAAAATCAGTTTGAACCACAGTGAAAACTCAGAGTTCTCTCATCATACATCATATTAACAAGTATGTAGTTTAACAATGTTACTTTACATCGCATCATCATTCAAGTTTTTGGCATCAATTCTGAATGTTAAATATCAGTATTAAACATAATTTGTGGAATTTAATTTCCAAAATCAGTTTGAATCACAGTGAAAACTAAAAGTTTTCTCATCATACATGATATTAAAAAGTATATAGTTTACAAATTTCAATTTTAAAACAATGTTACTTAAAAAGTTCATTTTATGCCCTTTAGTATGACACCTCAATCAGGAAAAATGAGCTAGGAATAAAAAGTTCTGTTTGTTTAAAGTAATGCTTGCATTTCCATAATTTCATTAAACGAACTCTTTTCCCCTGGCTGCCTGCCGTACCAACAAACATAATTGACAAAAAGCTTAACACCGTTTCGTTGACAATCAGCCATGCATGAGGTCTTTTTTTCTATTGCTGATCTTCAACGAAACAGAGTTGTCAATTGTGTTTGTTGCTACGGCAGGCAGCCAGTGAAAGCGAGGTCATTTAATCGTGGACCTACTACAAATGGACACTGATCGGTACCATAATACATGCATGCACCTGACTCTGTCAAAAGTATCATAATGACATTCCAAACATGCTTCCAAGCTTTGATCTCATCACGACCGCCGCCAGTCAGTCATTAAAAAAAACAGAACTATGCCTGGAACTCTAAAAAAAATGCCTGCGCAAAAGAAGCTGAATCGCTTAAAATCAGGGAAATGTATGTGCAGTTGTGGCGTACATATGAATATTAATGTATATGAAGTCTTCAATAGAAAATTAGAAGTAGTTTACACGAGAAACCTGTAAATTTGGCTGTAACACAATGATTTTAAACTTCATTTTAAAACTTATCCTATCCATTTCCAAGGAATAGAAGATAATATGACAGTAAAGAATAAGTATTTTTCAAAGTTTTGCAAGTCCAGATGTATGTCCACCATGCAGTGTCCACTTCTTTAATAATCAATCTAATATCGCACAAATTGTCATAATTTGGGGCTCACTGCTCCTCCAACTGGTCTTAAATCACGATACTTATCCTGAAACTACACTCTGGGCCCTGGCCTAGCGAAAAGAATCTGAAGAAATGCAAAAGTTCTTTTGTCTGTGATGATGCGTGATTACATAATAAACATTGTCGCGTCAAATAAATGTCCTCATCAACATGCATATTATCAGGTGGCGGTAGGAATGATGTGATCAAAGAAAGACTCTCATTATTAGTCCATCTGTACTAGGGTCCATGGTTTAATAAAATCCTTGGTACGAATTCCATAAATGAGACGACAAAGAAGTCCCATATGACAGCTGCCTGGGCAGGGTAATCCAGCTGTAGTATTTGAAACATCTTGTAGCAGTCGTCAACTTCTGCTTTCAATGAAGAGCATGAATAGGCGCTTCTCGATCTCGATGACTACGTAACACCGCCTGGCTTCATTGGTGTCCCTCAAAGTACCATCAAAAGCAGTTGGCTCCTTCTTCTGAAGGAGGCCAGAAAAAAAGTCCAAGCCAGTTCCTTCCTAAAATGATAAAATGTTGATATGTAGTTAACATGATAGGAATTAACAAGGTAGAGGTTAATTTATGTGCATTAAGTTTCGATAGGATGATAACAACTAATTGGTTTTGATAAAATAGGGGGGGGAGTTGTCCTACTCCGAGTCCTAGGGGGTAATTGTCCTCTGGGGTGGTTGTCTTCAGGGGGTTATTTTCTGGGGGGGGGGGGGCGTAATAATTGTCCCGCTGGTAATTGGCCAATTGCCCAGGGGTAATTGTCCTACAACCATCTGCATCAATAGACCTACCCCAGGCCAATACGTGTTTAATACAAATACAATATAGTAGGCTAGCTATTACCGGTCACTAAATTAATGCATGCACACTCGCCCTTAGAGAATTGCCCAAGTTCACAATCAAAATAATGACATCGACAGTGACAACAATAATTTCACAATGTTGATTAACACAGTGTCCTTGGAAATTGACTAAATATCACACGGTAGCTCTTTTAATATTATCATGAGGATTTCTTACCTAGAAATGTCGGTTGGAGCTGTTCCAAGCCCGATCCATGAGCTCAGAATTTCTTCCCAATGTGTCACATCTATCTCAGTTCTTTTGCATCCACTATGAACATGACAGACAAAGAAAGCGGGTAGACAAATGAACATCCCTTAACTGCTATTATGTAGAAAGGTGAATATGCATGTGACACCTGTTCTACACATTTTTACATAATAGCAGTGAAGGGATGTTCCTTTGTCTACCTGGGGAACTGTATATTTTGTCCGCTTTCTTTGTCAGTCATCTCTCTGCACGCGCACATGCATGCAAGATACAGCTAATACACAACCGTAGTTTACTCAAAATTGACACAAACGAAGTTCTTACTCAATGTTGAGTCATTGATTTACTCTTTATCGAAGGTAACAAATTACTCGGGTGACGAGTACCACTAAAATTAAGGTCTTACTCCAGCTTGAGTACTGAATTGCTCATTTTGTTACTCAACTTGTTTTACTCGGCACAATTTACTCGCTGACATTAAGAGTGTATGAAGAGACCGAGTGTAATTATAACTCATTAAAACAATTAAAATGTGACCTTTTCATAAGATTGACTAAATAAGAAATAGAAATTACAAACAGATAATCAAATGATGATTGCCCGCGAAAACGTGTAACTTTTTAAATTCCCAGAGATGCTACAGCCTGCCCCATCGTCTCGCACCATTGTCTGTGTGTGTGTAGGTTTTTACAGACGTGTATTAATTAGATATGATCTAGGGGCGGAACTTTGAAGATAAAGACCAGTTATGTTCATGCGATTGCGTTGTGAAAGAAACGTTGTGGAATCGATCAGAAAAGGTTGATCATCTAGCATTTAAGTTTTGGTGTGTACTGCAAGGTTCTGGAATCATCAAAATGATAAGAAATTTGGCCCAGTCTTCGTAAAGTTACAAGCACTGTACACAGAAAGATGTATATGGGACTACGCACACGTGCGCGACACGTGCGTTTATCTCTCACAGTCCAATAGATAAACTAATTTACCAAATATATCAATTAGTAGGCGGTTTCCCGGCAAATTTGTTATCATCATGTATTTTATCAACATATTCTTTCACATGATTGGTAATAAAGAGCTTCCATTTCATTTTTTGAAATTGGGGTGTTTCCAATACTGGTCTTTACCTTTAACGTCACCATCAGAAAGACGTGACTCGGTCTCAAACAGGGGTCTGCTGAATCAGTTAGTAGGTGAAGACATGGGCTGACCACATCACGGACATTACCGCTAGACCACCTCACAACTCCCTGTCTCGCGCCAGTGTATTCTAATGTTGTCATATGGATAGCAGTTACGTTTCTATGCAATATTTTTTCATATATCTGACTTTATTGCAGGAATATATCACTAGAAATTGTGTGCACGTAGAGCCAGCAATAACATCATATAGCTGAACAAATTTCAGAAAAAAATCAACAACGTTTCATAAGAAAAAGCTAATTCTTCAAAGAATAAAATGAATTGTGTTCGTTCCACGATACATTCCATCATCACCACTCATGCAATCTTTATCCACAGAACGTTTGAAATGGTTTTTCAAAATGCATTTTTGAACAATTATCTTCTTGGGGTAAATAGTTCATAATATTACATTTTCTTTCAGAGTTAAGGAACATTTTGTTCAACAATCAAGTCAACGAGTTATCGCTGATTACCGAATGCGTCGTTACTTGATATCAAAATCATGTTTATTTACCCACAATCCTTAAAATGGAAAATGATCCTTCTGTTGTTGAAAATGTAATGTAGCTGGGTATTTTCATGTCGCTCTTGGTGATCTACACAATTATTTTCTATGCTAGAAAGTAGAATAAATAGTCTGGGTCTGGACTGATTGTCCCCTGGTTTGACGGATGGAGAACAGACAAACCGACAGCGTTGTATCGATTGAGTGCTTTAGAAACGCTCGAGAAGTGTCTCATGGGAGAGTGTGGCGAGGAATGTGGATGAGAGGACGGATGAGGGGATCGATGGAGGGATAAATAGATGTAAGGAAGGATAGGTGGGTAGATAGATAGATAGATGGATAGAGGGATTGATATAAGGATGGATAGATGGGTGGATGGGTGGATGGGTGGATGGGTGGATGGATGGATAAATGGATGGATAGATGGATAGATGGATAGATGGATAGATAGATGGATAGATGGAGGGATGGATGAGAGGACGGATGGATAGATCCATGGGTGGATACATAGATGTAAGGATGGATAGATGGATAGATAGATGGATAGATGGATAGACGGATAGATGGATAGATGGATAGATGGATAGATGGATAGATGGATAGATGGATGGATAGATGGATAGATGGATGGATAGATGGATAGATGGATAGATGGATAGATAGATGGGTAGATGAGAGGACGGATGGAGAGATCGATGGATGGATAAATAGATGTAAGGATGGATAGATGGATAAATAGATAGATGGATAGATCGAAGGATGAATGGATAGATAGATGGATAGATGGATAGATAGATGGATAGATCGATAGATCGATGGATGAATGGATAGATGGATGGATAGATTGATAGATAGATAAATAGATGTAAGGATGGTTAGATGAGTGGATGGAAGGAAGGATGGAAGGATGGATGGATGGATGGATGGATGAATTGATGGATGGATAGATAGGTAACTGAATTGATGGATAGATCGATGGATGAATGGATAGATGAAGGGAAGGATGGATAGAAGGATGGATAGAAGGATAGATAGATGGGTGTATAGATGGGTGGATGGAAGGATGGATGGATGGATGGATAGATGAAGATAGGATTGGATAGATGGATGGATAAATGGGTGGATGAATAGATAGAGGATGGATAAATGGATGGTTGGATGAATGGATGGATGGATGGATGAATGGATGGATTGGTGAGTGGATAGATACATAGATAGATGGAATATACATGCGAAAACTACGAAAACCAAGAGACAGAGAGAGAGAGAGAGAGAGCAAAGAACTGTCTTCCACACCACGATGCAGCAATCATAAAAACAACTCTCATATTCAAATTGTAACCATTTTATAAGGCTTCTGATATCATAAACGTGATAAGACAGCTAGATTTCTCCGTTTAAAGTACATGTAGCTTCTTAGTATTAGATCCCTTTAAACTTAATGTGAGCACATCGCATATTTTTAAGAAAAACGAGTTTTAAATTCCACTTAAATGTGCACGTTGCGTTAATTCAAGACAGTCGCTTGTCATTTTATAGTTCTTTCGGTCATTTTAAACTCAAATCTAAGCACATTGCATTTATTTTAAGAAAGACGAATTGTAAAATATTATCCTGCCACCTGCGTACGGAAGAAGATCTGGTGTCGGGTAGACGAGGGGGTACACTAGTGAGAGATGAGACGGAAGACGAAGCCGTCAATGAATGATGAAAACGATCAGGAGCGGTAGAGGGAGAGAGGTTAAGAGGTGTGCTCTCTCGTTCAATATTGATCCAGTTTGTTTGTGTGTGTATTTGGAAAGGACTCGACTGAATTCGTTATGAAGTTGTCAATGTTATCACGGAAAATAAAGGTCCATTTGATCGGTATGATATCATGCACATTAAAGAGTGATAGGCGAAATATGACTATGAAATAGAAAGCAGTCTCAGCCCCCCACCCCCTCAACCCGATTAAGGAAAAAAGAAAAGAAGAAATGTGTGATTGGTTCATGTGTTGCCTCACATTCAAAGAACGCATAAATTACATTAATGTAACCGGTGTTTGATAATTTATAAACATCATAATTCGTCACAAATAACGCAATCGTCTTGTTACTGTTTGAGAGCTGTAATAATACCGGGTTTTCAATTCTTTTTCTAAATGAGCTCTCTGTGGACTTGATTTGTGGAAATATTTCTCACGCAAAAATATTTGTCATTTGATAAACATATCTAGAGTGATTTCAGAATTGGTCACGTAGAAACATTTAAATCTAGATAAATCCTTTAAGAAAGATTCGATGTATATTATATACGCTGATCCACCTCCCCCACAAGATGGCGTGGACTTAACGTTTAATATGCCACGTATAACTTCCCAAGATCTGTTATATGTAAACTTATAAAGGTGTATGGATGCACAGGATTACTCCCAAGTGGCGATTTTAAACCCACTAACCCCCGTCTAAATTTAGGGTAGCGAATCTATATTCGAATGTTAATCATTGACTAGGCTTAACTTCACCGGCCTACTTTAGAAAATAAGGGGTAATTATTATAAAAAAAAAAGCAAATCCCAGGTCTTTAAAATGATCGAATGCATAGATAAGCGATTACAGATTTAAATACCCGTCTAGCCAACTGCATATCACTTCAAAAACTTTTAACTAAAAAGGTATATAAATACACATCAATATCACCAAGAGGCGATCTTTACAAAACCCGTCTAGAATTAAAAACGGGATGCGCCTGATGACACATTAGATTTAATATGCTTCAAGTCAGGGTCCTACTCACTCTATTACTTTAAAAAGAAAATGAGGGTTAATTGATACAATCCGAACCCCAGGTCCTCATCAAGATTAAATGCAAAGTGATAAAGAAGACGGGGAAGTAATATATCGGAAATGGCGCCAGCCATGCTTCACCCCTCTTCTATCCATTGACCTCGAATGACCCCAGGCAGTCGCGGAGGAGAGTAACCAAAGTCGACGTAACTCGTGACCACCATTAGGACAACGTGTGTACCGAACGCATGGAAGTGACGAACCATTATGCCAGTAATGGGTTGATGGAAAGCTCTGATTTCAAAAGTGTTTTTGCCGCAATTACGTTCACTGATACTCATAGGACGACTCGCCCTGTCTAAACCCCTCGTTCTGATCAGTCTTGGATAAAGCAGAGGACGCCCTCTGTGGCGGCCGTGGAGGATGAGGGAGGGGAATTTCTGATATAGGCCTAATTATGCAGTCATGGCAATTTGACATGCAAATTATGTACATCACCCTTCATTTTTAGAAAGACTTATACTTTTACCAAGTTTTTGCTAAGCTAAGACATTAAGCTAAGAATGATCTCGTATTCAAGCAACATCTAAGAGTCTAAGACAGTTACTTAAGTAGACTATATCTAACATACTTAGCAAAGTACGTGATTGAATACCAACCTAAGCCATTTATTTTACTTATTTTTATGAATTGAATACCGGCCCAGGTCGTGATCAACCAATCATGATAGTGTAAAGTAAACCGATCCTTATGGGCGTATCGAAGCCGTTTTCTTTTTGTAACTGGGTGCCAATTTTGTGTCATCACTTTACATTTCAAATAGAAACACTAGTTAAATTCGTAAGCTATCCCAGATCTCGATTGGACGAGTCTCTTCTTATACTTTCAGATTCTAAATCAACCTTTTGAATATTGAACAAGATTGTCGTTTTATAGACCTTGAAATAAGAGAGTTTGATCTCAACTTGGAGTCATTCGCAAAGGTGACGATTCCTGTATATCCCCTCATGAGCACATGAAAGAGAGCGGTGCCTTCATTGCGACTTTTAAATCTTTACCGGGAAGATTGTAATTACGTTTTCTAGACTGTATTCGTCTCCAAATTAATTTCCCATTTTATACTAGAGTTTCCATTTCGGGCTCGCTTACAGTACGAGTAAAAGGAGCTACAAGGAAATACTGAAGCAATTCAAACCTTTTTCTTCGAGTAACATTAGCTGCTAATAATTGACTCGAATGATTTGCCTATACCCTTGGGTAAATATCACTTCGATCGACCATTAGAAGCGAGAAGCTGTGAATAGTTACCATGATAGGACATCCATCTCTGATTTCTTGTCAGTAATCTATGGCTTTAGACAACCAGATACCTTATATGGGTCTATGATGAGGTGAGGTTAGTAGCTTCTATTCGCATCGTTTCTCTTCATCTAGGTGAAGGCGCAGCCAGGGTCCGTGTTAAGGGGGTGGGGGCTAAATCGCCCCTAATGATTTTACAAAAAGACATAGCTTTGTACCCTTGCAGAACTAGAGAGAGGGAGAGAGATTTAAGAGACGTCGCATTTTTGTTTCTTTATTTTGTTTCTGTATTTTATTTAGTAATTTCATGTTGGCCTGTCGGAGATTTTTTTTTGTTTAGACCAATGCCCCCAAAATATTGGTTTCACCTTCCCTGCCAAATACCCTGACACTGCCTTGAGGCTCAGCACAAGTAATTAGGCGATGGATAATAAGAGAGAAAGAAATGGGGCGCAACCGATTGGAATACAGGTTTAGCTTTAGGCAGGAACTAATTCTCTGTGACCCACTGATGGAGATCAAATGAGTATTACCGAGGAGAAAATATCAGAATATTTCATATCGGTTTCTTGAGTTTAAATCCATTGTACTCTGTTCCGTCCAACTTTAATCCAAGTTTGAAAGAAGATGTAATTCTATGCGAATGAAAGAGTAAGGATCTGAATTATCCCGAAATAAGGTTCTTAATATAGTGGTCAACATGAATGAAGTCGGAGTTTCAGGCCAGGGTGTCTTAGATTTTTAAGCTGCGGAGAAGGCTGATGAAAATGCTCAATCGTCCTCAAAACGGGTAGGGGTTAAGAGCGGGTATGTCGGCAGTTTTATTCTTCGTTACTCTTTGATGCATTGTATAAGCCGTACATTATTTCCTAAATCATTTTTCATAATCATGTACATGAGTATTCAAAGCAAAGATTTTGGAAAGGGAAATAGCCTATATACTTTTTATTAAACAAAAGAAGAAAAATTGTAGCAAAAAGTAAATTATGACTAATTACCAAATATGACCCATCAACAACAATAGCAGCAGCGTCAGCAGCAGGGACGGCATTTCGACTGGGCTGACGTCACCAAACATATGAGCAGGAGAATGATCATTATAAACTTATTCCTAAGTCAGAGCAGAATTGCAGCCATAAACCATAATCTTTATTTTTCGAAAATTTAGGAACATATGTTCTGACAAATATCCCGGGAATTTTCGCATAACAAACAAGACAAAACCGATAAGAGAACATGAAAACATCACATTTCCTACTCAAGATTCGTCTATAGAGTATCAAAATCGTCCCAGTTTGTGATTGGGAGGATTATGACTCTATAACGATACCGCAAGATCTGCTACTTTATACCCCAGGGTCTGCGATGTACACTTACCCAGCAACAAAGGCCCAAACGCCTAGAAGACAAGTACATTAAGACATCTCAAGCGAGTAGAAACTCTTCTTAGCAGCTTCTCAAGTGTTTAGAATACATGCGGTTTGCATGTAAAGGATAATGGATCGGTTATTGCGGCGTGGATAAATCGCCGGTTAAAGGAAAAGTCCATGATTCACTGGGACTGCGATATGAGTTTAAAAGGTTTTAAACATTTTTCTGTCCATTTAGGAGGATAATGTGAGATAAGAAATACATGGAAGTGTGTATTTTTTTTTACAGACGTGTATCAATCAGATATGATTATTTACGTCTGGGGACCGACCTTTAAACGTCACCATCCGAAAGACGTGACTCAGTTTCGAACCTGCGACCTCGGCTGAATCAGTTTGTAACTTCCACTGTTAGCTGGATTACAGGCGCACGCCACAACGCCTAGTTTTAGAACGTTTTAGATTCATTTCAGATTTTGATGGAGGTGTCATGGTTTCGTGGCTATGTCACCGGACGGAGGATCACATGGTTCGCGGTTCGAGTTCAGCCGCGTTACTAATGTCATTTAGCAAGACATTAATCTACATTTGCCACACTCAACCCAGGTGAGGTGAAAGGGTATCAGTCTGGTAGGATTAAATTCCTTGGAATGCTAGAGCGCCACAATGCCATGCTAACGCCGGGGAAATGATCGTGGAGCGCCATGAGTGTCAAGTTTGCCAGACATGAACGCTATACAAGAATCAACTACTATTATTACCATTATTATCATCATTATTTAATAATAATTGCCAAGTTTTGTGCCGTAGTAGGAATCTCGTTCTGTAGTGACGCTGCAATACCGCGGTGTTTAAAAAAAATGATGACGTAAAGTGTAATACACGGAGCTCAGTGAATACGCCATATTAACCGCGCCAAATCTAAACAATCCTTTTAGGGAGGGGGCGAAGGGGGGGGGGAGGGGGGGGGGGCGTCATCGGAAAGAGTGAGAGGAAGTCATAGCATCTTCTATTCAACGTTCCCTTTCCCCTATCCCCTTTCTCTGACCCTTCTCTCTTCCCCCTCCCCCGATATGATGGCTCATTCCTTACTAAAGTACAAATAGAGATATTTTGTTATATTATTGTTTGTGGTCACGATTAAAGGTAAAGACCAGTTATGGTCATGCGATTGCATTGTGAAAGAAACGTTGTGGAATCGATCAGAAAAGGTTGCTCATCTAGCATCTAGCATCTGCAAGGTTCTGGAATCATCAAAATGATAAGAAATTTTGCCCATTCTTCGTAAAGTTACAAGCACTATACACAGAAAGATGTATACGGGACTACCCTATATCTCTCACACGACCATGAGAGAAACAAATTTACCAAATATATGAATTAGTAGGCGGTTTCCCGGCAAATTTGTTATCATCATGTAATAGTCAAAACATATTCTTTCACATGATTGGTAATGAGAGCTTCCATTTCATTTTTTGAAATTGGGGCGTTACCAATACTGGTCTTTACCTTTAATGTTCACGCTATAGCTGTCAAATGGTGAAAATGGCAGCACCGTTTTTCTTCGCAGGCCAACATTGAAACATGAAATATGATAAAGATGACTGGGGAAGGTTAACTGAACAGAACTTAACTACACAAATGACACAATGCTGAAGGCATGTTTTTGATGATAATATTTGTACATGATTTCATCGCGAAGTAATCAAAATAAATTCCTTTACAAATGTCCAATTAGATCTTTCTCGGATAGTTAGGGGAATGTTGATTTAACCGTTTCTTGACATTGAATGGATCGGAGCGATATCCAGGCTTTAAGAGTCTCTGTTTATATGATCGGTTCTTGATATTATATAGAGTGCCCTACCCTAAGGATGTCATTAGAGCAAGAACGGAGAAAGTTGAAGAAAATTGTCAAAAGCTCAAAATGTCACTCGTAAATCGTTATGTTTAGCTCAATCAGGATACACTGAATAATAAATTGAACAATGTATTATGTGACTATTTATTGCTATTAGTGACGTAATATCCTTAAAAGATGAACTATAGTTTGATATCATAGAACTAATTTACGATTTACATTCTTTAT
Source organism: Strongylocentrotus droebachiensis (assembly GCA_035222895.1). Classification (NCBI taxonomy): domain Eukaryota; kingdom Metazoa; phylum Echinodermata; class Echinoidea; order Camarodonta; family Strongylocentrotidae; genus Strongylocentrotus; species Strongylocentrotus droebachiensis. The sequence continues at coordinate 77,446 of JAVYIG010005837.1, forward strand.
CGAAGTATATTAGTATTGGAAAGATTGCCCAGGGATACATCCATGTATGACGCAAAGAAACATGGTCAGATGTTGAGGGAAAATGGGTGTAGAGGAGACAGGGGGAGGGTAGATACTTTGATCAAGAATGCCGCCCATACAATTTAACCATTCTGTTCGAATACGCCATCAATAAATGTGAGGCATGACGTTAATAATTGTTCTTTAAGTTAACTGCCTCCTCTCAGTCCTATCCTGTTTGAAAAAAAAGGGGGGGTGAAGAGAGAGAGAGAGAGATAGATATAGAGAGAGAACGAGAGAAAGAGAGAGATAATAGGGAAGGAGGGAGAGGGGGCGAGAGAGAGAAATAAATAGAGAGGGCTAGAGAGGAAATATGGATATATCAAGATGTAAGTAGAGAAAGGAGATAGGGAGGTATTGAAGGAAAAGAAAGTGAGTTCGACAGAAAGCAATCAAATGAAAATTGAGACTTTAAACACTTTTACGGAGGAATCATTGTGTACCCATGCATATCATCTAATGTGAAACCCCACGAATGATCTTTCAATTCGAGAACATCATCACTTCTACAAATCAATGGCAAATAAAGCCCATGGCCCCTACCACCACTGTACACACACACAAACACCTTATTGGACCATCCTTTATACGCAACCCCTCTGGTTACTAATTGACCTGATTACAGGCACAGAGAAAGTCAAACAGTGGTGTCATCTTACTCTCTCTCTCTCTCTAAGTAGGTTACCATCTAAGGTAGAAACCAAAATAGTCTATTATTACCCAAAGTAGACATTTCCATCTGTCTGGCATTTCTAAGATTTCCCTTTCATGGAAATAGGTGGTGTTTAATGACTTATATGATATCCAATAAGCGATGTCAATGCAATATCTAAAACGTCTTGATTATTTTGTGCCATTATTATCTTGTGACTGCTCAAATAGTCCATTATTACCCAAACTAAACGATTTACCACATACAAGTCATGACACATTTTGCGTTTCTAAGATGTAACTTTTATTAAAGATAAAGACCAGTTATGGTCATGCGATTGTATTGTGAAGGAAACGTTCAGAAAAGGTTGATCATCTAGCATATAAGTATTGGTGTGTATTGCAAGGTTCTGGAATCATCAAAATGATAATTTTGGCCCAGTCTTGGTAAGGTTACAAGCACTGTACAAAGAAAGATGTATATGGGACTACGCACACGTGCGCGACACATGCGTTATATCTATCAGGTCCAAATAGATATAATAATTTACCAAATATATTAATTAGTAGGCGGTTTCTCGGCAAAATTGTATCATCACGTATTAGTCAAAACATTTTCTTTCACATGATTGGTAATAAGAGCTTCCATTTAATTTGTTGAGAGGGGGGCGTTTCCAAAACTGGTCTTTACCTTTAAAATAGGTGGTGTTTAAGTGACTCATTGTGATGACTATCTGTTATCTCGAGTCGTCATTCTGCACTTGATTATTGAAAGAGTTCACTGCTTCTAAACTAGACGACTGTTACATGTTTATAGCGTTTCTCGCTAGACAAAATAGGGGTATATGACTCATATAGAAGGACACATAAAATCATAACATGATATTAATTTATTTTCTAATGTCATTAAGTTCTCTTCACTACGAAAATTTGTCCACACCTAAAATAGATCACTATTACATACCTCTGGCGTTTTTGTTGTTGGTGTGTCCTTCTTGGAAATAGTTGGTGTTAACAAAACAGAAGGACACGTATGACTTGATGTCCATTATTGCGTCATAATGCTCTCTTCAGTACCACAGTCACTGATAGTAGCCCCTTATCATCCAAACATGGGCCCTGTTTCATGAAACTTGTTATCAATAACAAGATAGGGTAATAATTGTTAAAAGCTACTGAAATTATTGCATTTGATTGGCTGAGAGAAAATTTGTCATAGAATTTCAGCATTTGATATTGATAAGAAGTTTTATGAAACGGGGTCCAGATCACTTTACCACCTGCATCGTGTTTCTAGGACATGACTTTCATAGAAATGGGTGATATAATAACGGCCCACAGGAGAACACTTATGAAATGAAATGAATATCATTTTGAGTTATTAAAGGTATTACAAAGTTTTGGGAAATTTTGAAAAATGGGTGGATAGTGATTCTTTACAATTTTGATATATTTGGATACCCCTGTGGATATATTAAAAACACCAGAAATTTTAGCCCCTAAAACACTTCTGCTTTCGAGAAAAATTGAATATAAAGATTTACCGGTGCTCCCGGTAAATTTTGATAAATTTCAAATAGCTCCTACGGCCGTACAATGGTAGCTGCGAACATGACAATTTCAGAGTATGTAGTTGTGGTATATAATTTCCGAACGACAATAGCTAATCGGTCGATTTTAGTCAATAAGCGTTGTTTTATAGCTTAATTAATATCTTGACCTTGAGAGGGAGCTATTCAACATAAAATGTTTATTATTTACAATTTCATAACTTTAGAGTCGATTTCGACCGCGACAACGATCACTGAATATTGTTGGATCGTATATGCTTCCAATATATTCATTTGAACCAAATTCATGACCCCATACCAAAACTTTGTATTACCTTTAATCTCTGTTGAATACCAAAGCAGTCAATTATTACCCAGACGAGACCACTTGACCACCTTCTGGCGTTACAACGAGAAATGGATTTCTAAGATGGAAATGGATTTTTATGGAAATATGTCGGCAATAAAACGACTTGTTTATAGATTCAAGGACACCACAATGGAGTGAAATAAATGTATATATGCATCAAAACATAATACTTTGTTTCAGTGTTTTCTCCCTCCTTCGATATACACCATACGTGCATTACAGTACAGTTTCTAAACAATCATCTCATTTTGTTTGGATCGAGTGAGGTGATATTGCTCTGTTGATAAATATAAACATCAACAACAATGACAACAAGTCTGTCGCTACTAGGCCATTTTCGGACAAATTATGAGCAAAATATTACCGTTTCACTTCAATCATTTAACTCAAAATATTGCCCTGATTTTGTTTCCTATCGTTCAATCTACTTTTTAAAGTACGAGACAACATTATTTTGAAGAAAAAAAAATCATTAAATTACACTTACATTAACTTTACTGATATCACTGTAAAGCAGATAAAGTGGAATCCTAGAATGGTATGTTTAAATACAAAGTGATTTAATTCAAGGTTCAATATTTTAAAAAGAACTGGAATTCACGTATGAAAACAGTCGGTAACTTTATCCTCATTTTTGCTTTAAGTTAATTCCTTTTGACATTATCTTTCTGGAGTCGGCTTTTACCCAAACCATGATAAATTCAATTATCTTCTTTTATTTTCATCATTTTGGTCATTTTGGACCAATTAATCTATGACCATCAAAGGCATACAGTACGTATAATGACTATCGTTTACCCGTTATCAGCTCCTGGTTGTCAAAACGGCTACTTAGGTCTAAATGCCCTAATAAACAAATGGCGTTTGTTTCAGCAGCTGAATAAAGCCTTGATCCAACACATTTGGTTCAATTACTGCAATCCAATCAGAGACAGAGTGTCGAATTTCTCTTACGATTGAATCAGCGGTGAACTGCATATAAACTGACAGCCTAGCTACGTCAGAAAGCTAGGCTATTATATGCCCGTTTGTAATCGTTTACCTTGCGTGTGAACAGCGTAATAGAATAACTTAATGCCAACCTTATAATATCAAGTTTGGTTACAAAGATTTTAGTGGGACCACGTTAAAACTGAAACACTAAAATACGGATATGACTATCAGTTGAGATCGGTGCAAGGTACATGTGGATTATCATATTAAAAGTGGCGTATCCAGAAATTGCTAGACGATGGGGGGGGGGGGGGGGGTGCGAAATGCATCCGACATTGTAGGCATGTAGGTTGCAGCATAATCCCTCAGTGACTTATCAAACGTTGGTTGAATACTAACTGCATACTCCCCTCTCCCCGTCTTGAAGACACAGAAACAAGTCATTTCATTTCATTTCATTTATATTTTATTTAAGCACGGATGCCCACCTCAGCCCGCGGACTGTTCTTCCATAGGGCCGTGCATATACATAAAACAAACAATATCAAAGTAACACACATGTATATACAACATAATAATGACAAAATAGATATATACAAAACAAATACAACATACACTAAAATACATATAAAATATTTAAAGTATAATGTACTACTTGCGATGGGTGAACACGTAAGGGGCTATACAGATACCGTACGCCCCCCCCCCCCCACCCCCAATTCCACCCTTCCGTCGTTAATTTCGGGAGACACTAATGTACTTCCACCGAGTTCCAACACATTGCGGTAATTCTTGCCAATACGGACATACTACAGCAGGCGCGGATCCAGGATTTCTTAGGGGAGGGGGCCCAACTTTCTTCATTTTTGTTTGCTCCCGAAAATTGGAAAATCGCGCCGGCCGAAAAGTCGCTCAGTGGGGGGGGGGGGGGGGGGGGGGGGGGGGGGGGGGGGGGGGGGTAGTGAGCACATTTTTTTTTTTTTTTTTGGTCCTCGAAAATTTTTCAATTTGCACCCCCCCCCCCCTTGAGCGCCAGGGGGGGGCCCAACCCCCCAAAAAGGTAAAAATCACGTGATTTTACATGATTTTGTTCTCAAGGGGGGGGGGGGGGGGCCGGGCCCCCCGGGCCCCCCCCCCCCTGGATCCGCCACTGTACTACAGATTAAATTTCGAATCACTACTCCAAAACTGTATGTTTACCATCGTCTTTTTTTCTTCTCACGTTTTCACGTGTTAACAGGGGGAGTAGGGGGAGGGGGCTGCATCCAGCAGCAATTTGTTTGGATACGCCACTGCTCGATCAAACAGGAGTCGTAATGAGGCACGGGAACATGAGACCAAGACAGGAATAATTGTTAGCAGAATCGGGTAAACAATTGTATCTCATAACAACCCTTATCAGGAGTTACTATCAGCAAAAAACGTCCCAAATGCGTCCACCCAAAAAGCGGAGAAAGGAGGCAAAAATCACGCAGGAAGCCATTAATTGTGTGATCGATCCGAGGGATAACATCAAGTTTCGAATGAAATCTAATTAACCGTAGCAGTTGAAGATTTGAGAGGGGTTTGGATGTCCATGTTTTCAGCTTGCGTTATATATATCCAACTTTAACATTCAGATCGAGGAAAGGTAAAACTTGAAGAGATGCTGAAAATTCCAAGAATGGAATGTGCTCTGAACTCCATCATAGGGTTAGTCGAGAGAAAAACAGGATAATAACGCGTCTCTGATTAATGTGTTTGTCGTTTACAATACCAGTTTAGGCAGTTCTGTTTTAATCACTGTGATTTTCCGACTAAGTTAAGCGGGGTAGAGCTTAGAGGACAGAATTTGTTATGGGGGAGGGGGGGGCACACGCCTCTTTCAGCATCGTCCTTGTATGTTTAGCATGATCGCAATGACTTTCACAAATCAACCTAAATCAATTTCAATAGCCTATTACGTGTGACCTAGGGCAACGTGCGAACATGATAATCACATATGACGTACTGCAAACATGATTTCTATGTCATCTCTATTCAATACAATAATGTATTGATAATCCCCTGAGGTTGATTTCCTGAAATCCTTTACGATCGTATTGCCCGCCTGCCTCTTTGATATATCTACGTGACTAACATAACATAATGGAATAGAAAGACGGGCAGCACTTGAACCAACTGTTTGGTCTAGAAAGTGGTTACGATTGCATAGACAAAGACAAGGTTGAGAGCTTCTTGGGTTTGGAGTGCTATACTGACAAGTATACTGATGACGTAAGCATAGCACCCAGGTATCCGAAAGTGTACTCTAGGCAGTCGCGTTTCAAAATTGAAATGTTAAAACGAATCAAGTTTTTTTCTTTCTCTTTTCTGGTAATCCCCAATTATATGGTACAGTGTTTGTTGCGCTTTCAAACATCCACACGACTGATCCAGTAATACATCCATTCCAATGTTTATCAGCTACACCAAAATGTTTTGCACACCTGGAATCATGAGCGAGCGCGCAATACATGAGAACCCCTCGGGCATGCAGCTCAGCAGACACTCACCAAGTCTAATATTCTATCAAGGCGATACACGATACCCTTCCAGGGATCGTAACGCGCGCACGCCTCGCATCTCGCGGCTAACATAATCCCATTTGAGTCGCATGGGGGACCCCCCTAGCAACGTCGATTATCGACGTTCACAGTCATGTTATTTCGTTCTCCCGCGCGATCAAAACGCCCCATTCTCCTATTACATGAATTTATTCCAGGGAACAAAATTAGCGAAGAAAAGGGATTGCGGCTAGGTAAATTGGACCCGGGCATAGCAACCCAGTAAAAGAAATACGATAGCATCAGCGCCGCATAGTAAAACAAATCGTCCCCTTTATCTAAAAGGGGTTTTTCTTCATTTTCTCGAGATTTCATGTACGAAAACATTTCAGCGCATAATACAACAAACTGTCTAAATTAAAGGAACATGATGAATGTACTCCGGAAAACTGGGTTCATGAGATATATTTTGTAGCTCTATCTAGGGCATATTAGAACGAATATACCTATTATACGAGAAAATATTGGTAACGTGCACTCACTATTTATCTTGATAGGGTATACAACCTTCGGAAAGTTCTTTGGGTTTATCATTGTTGCACCATAGCTCAGAGAAGAGCCATTTTTCTTTCTTGACAGTAAATGGGGCTAAGACATAAAGACAAAATCTACCCCTCAATCATAATTGATTTATCGTGTTTCAAAATGTTTTCAAATACTTCCACAAGTGTCGCACCCTTTCTTCTAAACATTTCACAAGTTACTCTGGGAGGTTGATCATGTTCACTCCACATGCACTAGTAGACATGAATTGAGACACACTGGAAGTCAGAGCGTAAGGCTCCGCGAGTCACATGCTTCCCTTTTAACAGAATAAATGGACCCTTTACAAATAGGTTTGTAACGATTGAAAACTAATATTGCTAGGTGGCCAATTAAGAGGTGAGATTGATGGTAAACAAGAAGGCTAGGCGGCAGACTTTCATGTATAACTCGATGTAATGCTATCATTATTGAACGTGTGCGTTGCCCTCTTTACGAACAAAAAATGGCAACACGATGGTGATCTTGGCATGCGTGCCTGTGATAATTGAGAGATAAAGAGCGAGAGAGAGAGAGAGAAAAAAAGGAAAGAGATATATATAACATAGAGAAATATATTGAACAATATAGATGGTAAGGTGGAAAAGATAAAAGAAAGAGAGAGAGAGAAAGAAGGAGAGAGAGCGAGATGGACAAAAAAGGAAAGAGATATAATTTTATATAACATAGAGAAATATATTGAACAACAGATGGTAAGTTGGAAAAGATAAAAGAAAGAGAAAGAGAAAGAATGAGAGAGAGAGAATGAGCGAGAGAGTGAAAGAGAGAGATTGGGAGAGAGAGAGGGAGAGAGAGCGAGATGGACAAAAAAGGGGTGAAAGGATAAGAAAGAGACAGTAAGACAGAGAAAGCATAGAGAGGAAGAGGATAGTTGAGATAGAGAAAGGGAGCCAAGCAAAGGTAAGACAGAGGAAGAGAATGAAATGGGAGAGTGGGTGAGATTTCTTTAAATACATGTTCATGTAACTTCTAAAAAGTGCGATTACTTACTGCAATAAAAACACCTCTGTCGTTAATTACTAGGTAGAATGAATAGGTTCGGCTTGCGCTAAAGTAGAGAGAATGTTGAGCCTATTTCTCGGGTATTGCTAACAAGTTTAGGATTAAAAACTGGATCAATACACGTGCTTTACCCATGGTGACAATACTATCCACTTAGCATTGACGATGTTAATACCGGGGAGACATTTCATTATCCACCACAAGATAATGATGAAAAACGAAATCTATATCGAGGCGCCAAATCCGACCCAATTTTGAAGAATGAACCGATGAAGATACGGGTCGATAAGGGGGATTGACGATTGCTCCAATTAACCTACATTCGACGTATATAACATCATTAATCGGGTCAAAATAAAAAAGGGATTTAGTTCCATGTCCCGGATCGCGTTTATTACATCCACCTGTAGAGCACGTTTAGGCATATGAGTTACAGGAAAGGGGTTCTGAAGAGTACGTATGAATAGCTGATTCATCATTCTCATTGATTGATATGCACTGAGATAGAAAGTGATGGTGTGGGTTTCGGTTTCAGCGTTAAGGGAGATCATTCGAATTGATGATGTGCTCCTACTGCTTACCGGGGACATTGATTTCTTTTCTTTTCGGAGCAATTCCTAATACTCTGTAATAGGAGTTTCAAGGTTGTAAGCTTTCATGGGTTTTCACGATATTGAAGATTAAACTTTTCACCGTGAATTACAGTAATATTTGTTAAAAGATATGTTTCGAATACCGGGACTTAACGAAAAGAAAATCCAATGAAATGATAGATTAAGAAGATAATGATGTTCATGATTATGACGTTCATGAAAGTGACGACGACACATGTAGTGACATTGCCACGAGCAGAGGGGTATAGTCTTATAGAGTGATGTCAATGATGATAATGATAATGATAAACCTGGTGAAAGCGGAAAAAATAGAAAATTACTAACATGGCGATAGAAAGTGATGGTGTGGGTTTCGGTTTCAGCGTTAAGGGAGATCATTCGAATTGATGATGTGCTCCTACTGCTTACCGGGGACATTGATTTCTTTTCTTTTCGGAGCAATTCCTAATACTCTGTAATAGGAGTTTCAAGGTTGTAAGCTTTCATGGGTTTTCACGATATTGAAGATTAAACTTTTCACCGTGAATTACAGTAATATTTGTTAAAAGATATGTTTCGAATACCGGGACTTAACGAAAAGAAAATCCAATGAAATGATAGATTAAGAAGATAATGATGTTCATGATTATGACGTTCATGAAAGTGACGACGACACATGTAGTGACATTGCCACGAGCAGAGGGGTATAGTCTTATAGAGTGATGTCAATGATGATAATGATAATGATAAACCTGGTGAAAGCGGAAAAAATAGAAAATTACTAACATGGCGATGGTGTCGGTAGTCACTATTATTTGTAACGATGACCATGATTACGATGATGACGAAGATGATGATGATAAGGACAATAATGATGATCGACATGAATTATTGTAGTATCGATGATAATAATCATTCTATGATGAGTATAGTATTTGCAAGAGCGACGGGTGTGATGATGATGATGATGATGATGATGATGATGATGATAATGATGATGGATGATTATGATGATGATAATGATGATGATGATGATGGTGATGATGATGAGGATGATGATGGTGATGATGATGATGATAATGATTATGATGATGATGATGATGATGACGGTGATGATGATGATGATGATGATGATAATGATGATGATGATGGGGATGATGTTGATGATGATGATGATGATTATGATGATTATGATGATGATGATGATGATGATGATAATGATAATGATGATGATGATGATAATGATTAGAAGACGATGATGATTAGTATAAAATGGCACCGGTGATAATCATTATAAACCAACTGATATTTTGCGTAAGATAATGTGAGTGGCAATATTCTATCATCTAACGAGCAGCTTTGCGTTTCACATCTAATTTAGACAACTTGGCAAGTACCGTACTAGTTAGCTCCGACATTACCTTGAGACCTCCAGGGAAGCATCTAATAGGACATCCTTGCTACTAATGGAAATTATCGTGGTTTCCATGACAATAAGCATGTTAATTTTTTCAAACATAGACGAGCATCACTCAAACATATTTTACTCGATGGGAAGGAAACAATGTTAATGTTGGTGGCTGCGATTATAAATGTTTTTTTCGTTATAAAAGAAGCAAATTAAGTGTAAAGCGATCGTTTTCTGACAATAAGCAATAACTCCTTTTTGTTTCTCTGGAGAATATTTTTTTTACCCAGTGAAGACTCACAAGTATCAATGCTGTAATGCTGCAATATTATTAATCCAGCAATTGACAGGTACTTATTTACTACTGGGTGGAGAGTGGCGAATGCAGATTGATGATTTGTCAAAAGAAGGTAAGTGCCGGGATGGGATTTGAAACCCTTGAATTGAGAATCAAGTCAATGAACCACTGTACCACAACACCTCCACGCAAAATATAGTCAAAAAGCGAAATCTCATAAGGCTTGGTGCGTAGAACTCACCTGACGACTATAAATTGAAATATGATCTGTGAACTTTCCCGCAAACGTCACATTTCAGTTACTATTCAAGGTTCAAGAAAAGAGACAAAATAGAAATAAAGGACAAGGGGACAAGAGGACCCCCCAACACACCCCCATTCACGCTAATTAGTAGCTTTGTATATTCGCAAGTGCCCCTCACTACGCCACTGCATGATCATGTGATATTCATGTTTCACATCTTAATTCATATTTCCATCGAGAGCGATAGTCTTTAAATATCATCTCATGATCTTTCGGGACCAGATGCTGACAATATACTTTGTAGCAGGGTTCAATCGAAGATTTATTTTTCACTCCCGGCAGATTTTCTTTGAAAATCTATTTATATTGGACGTGAGAATTGTTTTATCGACGTATCCGTGTATTTTTGGTGAAAACTATAAAGTCACACAAGTCATCTGTACTCACGATCACTTAGCTTAGAAAGTAGAGCAGATAAGGTTCATGTACTAAAATACACAATGTATTCGTTATCGTAGAACTTTATCACAGTTCATGATGATGTGCTAGGTGTTCAACTCTATGAAGAGAATCTCATGGACCTATATTTTCTGTGAAGAACAAATCGTTAAAGTAGCAGTATCATGTAGTCACCATAATAGAGGTGTGATTATCATAAATAGCTCACTGTGTAATTCGATTCTTTATGGATGGCTAGTTGACCCGTTAACTGGTGAAGTCACTCATTTCTCCAGATGTGATACAAGAAGTACCCTTTGAAAGAAGGCTGGTAATAATGCACTGGGAGAGGCGCAGTAGTTTAATTTTGAGAGAGGAAATAAATCTATAACGCTCTCCATGATAGGGGCAAGCAGCTGGCCCACCCAAAGTAAGTCCAATCCAAGCCTAACTAGGCTAGTATTACCAGTTTAGTCTACTTAGCTTAGTCCTACTATCATGTAGATTGACATTGCCACACAATATCATCTCCAGACCACCCCTACCAAATATTATTATAAAAAGGAAAGTGGGAGAAATAATGTCAATCATAAACCTTATGCCCTTTTGACATTCAGCCGTAGAGATTTGCATGTCGTTCTGGCACTTAATATGTGATATTCAATCATCTATGGCTTAGATGAATTGGAGCACTCAATCCTGGATGCTTACAGCTGTATTTTGTAGAGTATAGCAATCGATTGCCATCAACATACCTGACATCGTACATGATGGTGTCATGTAAAATATCCGGTACAATCTGGAGACGTTCATAACTGAAGTGATTTATATTTGGTTATACATGTATATCGACAGAAGGAAAGCGGTGTGATTGAGTGAGAAGGAGAGAGAAGATGGATAAACATTGAAAGAAACAGAGAGAAAGAGGGAGAGGGGGAGGCAGAATGAAAGAAACGTTGAGACAGAAGGGAGAGAGAAAGAATGACAGAGATGGAAAGAAGGATGGTGAGGTGGGAGAGAGAAATAAAGAGAGAGTTGGTCAAGCACAAATCCACACCCACACGCATATACGGACATACACGCTCGCAAACACACACACACACACACACACACACATACACACACCACAATTATCAAAGTAAAAAATGTAAACAGATGTAATATTCTACCCCCTCCCCCCCCCCCCCCCCCCCCCGCCCAGTGCTACCCCCAGATGCAACTACCACTAGAAATAATACCCTTAATACCCGCACCCCCACTAGAACAACTTATTTACCTGTCTGAATATAATCTAAAGGGGACGGTTGTCCGGGGCTAATTATCTCAGGGGTAGTTGTCATATAAGGATAATATTGTCCAAGGAAGGGTTGTTCTAAGGATACTTGTCCTAGGTAAAGTTGTCCTATGGGTAGTTGTCCTACAGGAGTAATTGTCCTATGCATGGTTGCCCTAGGGTAGTTATTCAGAGGTAGGTGTTCATGAGCTTTTTGTCCGGGTCTAATTATCTCAGGAGTAGTTTTCATATAAGGATAATTGTCCAAGGAATGGTTGTTCTAGGGATACTTGTCCTAGGTATAGTTGTCCTAGGTATAGTTGTCATATAGGTAGTCGTCCTACAGGAGTAATTGTCCTATGCATGGTTGCCCTAGGGTAGTTATTCAGAGGTAGGTGTTCATGAGCTAGAGTTTTTGTCCGGGTGATTGTAATCCTAATAGTACATGAAGGCATGGCAATCGTGACATCTATACAGTGCGTCCCAGAAAAAACGAAACCGAGAAGTGTCGATGTTTTATCATAACTTAATCACAACCATAATTAATGAATGATACATATTTGGAAAGCTTAGAGTCTCCTCTTTCATGTGATGCTACTCAGATAATGCGTATTTCACGCGTAAGTGATTAAAAGCAATTTGAATCAATGCTGAATGTCTCGTGGCTAAGAACAAAAAAAGGTCCAATCTCTCCTAATGAATTACTTCCCAGAAATCCAACATGAGCTTCAGATATAAATAGAAGAAGCTCGCGAAGACATTCTCGAATACCAATGGAAATAACTAATGATGGTTATGCTGGTTTAACCGCGGGAAATTACAAGAGGCACGAGAGACCGTCCCGTTTCTATTTGATTACTTCATATCACAACACGACTTGTCACTTCCAATCATCTACCCATTCAAAGGAAAGATATTCCAGGAGAAATTTACTCAAACTTGATTGACAGAGGAATTGAACGAGAAACAGCTGTACAAATGAAAGGCGGATGATAATGCTAAAGACTTTACTTTTGAGAAGAAAATAAGATGATAATAACCGTGACAGTGATTTTGAATGTGTTAGTATACTTGATATGTTTTTGTTCACAGACTAATAAACTGCGTCGGGAGGATATGTTTATATAAACAAGAAGAGAAAGGAAGTGTGGGTGTGTAAGTGTACGTGTGTGTGTAAGAGATAGAGAGAGAGAGAAAGAGAGAGAGAGAAAGAGAGAGAGAGAGAGAGAGAGAGAGAGAGAAGGGAGGAGGCAAAGGAAACATGAACAGAAGATGATATAACACTTCCCCCTCACTATATGTTCTTTTTTTCTCGCATTTCATTTACTGTAATTTTTCCGGTGTCGCCTCTTTCATTTCTCTTCCCCCTCAATGTCTGAAACTTCTGTCTGAAATTGTTATACAGTGCGTCCCAGAAAAAACAGGAGCTTTAAAACTAACGTCTCTAGACGCTATGCTAGTGGAATTTTAACAAACGAGTTCGTTTTCACTGGGTGCCTGCCGTAGCAAGAAGCTGATTTGACAAAAGACTTAACTCCGTTTCGTTGACAATCAGCCATGCATGAAGACTCTCGTTTACGGCTGATTGTCAACTAAATGGAGTTAAGTCTTTTGTTAATTTCGTTTATTGATACGGCAGGCAGCCAGTGAAAACGAATTCGTTTAATAAAATTACGGAAATGCAAGCACTACTTTAAACAAACAGAACTTTGTCATTCCTCGCTCATTTTTCCTGATTGAGGTGTCATATGAAAGGGCAGAAACTCAACTTTCTAGAAATGTGAATTTTTCTTCGAAATTCAGAAACCGCCCGCCAAATGTCTTTTTGATTTCCTTCCTTCAAATTGCTTTTAATCACTCATGCGTGAAATATGCATCATCTGAGTAGCATCACATGAAAGAAGAGACTCTAAGCTTTCCAAATATGTATCATTCATTTATTTTAGTTGTGATTAAGTTATGATAGAACATCGATACTTCTCGGTTTCGTTTTTTCTGGGACGCACTGTAGTGGATCTTAACATACTGGGGGGCGTTTCACAAAACTTGTCATCAATGACAAATGACAGTTTTTGTTATAAGCTACTGAAATCCTTGCTTCTGATTGGTTATCAGCAGATTTGTCATTGATTTTTGTCATTTGTCATTGAAAAAAGGCTTTGTGAAACGGGTCCCAGGTGCAGGCTCAAAAGTGTATCCTGCCACCTTATGGAGACAAATTCACTGATATAGCAGGGAGAAAACGGATAACAGTGAAGAGAATTGGAGGAAACTGGCTGTATCAATCCAACCATGTTTTAAATGTGAATATTGAAAGGCTATCAGACCACAGATATTCTTATATAAGAGGTCTCCGTTCTGAAAAACCCTACTTCAATGTAGTTTAAAACAACGAAATAAGTTTGAATTATGCTTGAATGTATATCAAAGTAGCCAATGAAATAAAATACATCATTTCCTAACACATACACGCCCTCATATATCATTCCAATCTATTGTTTTCTCTAAATCTGTCATTACGTCTTAAGAGATTTCAAATAAAACTTAATGCATAGGTCTACTGGCTTAGTATGCATTGAATTTAGAATAATTCAAGATGGGCTCAACAACACCAAAGCTTTAACGACCGGACACGTAGTGAACTTAAAGATAAACTTGAGTTCTGGTAAAAAAAGAAAATGAATTCTCACAGAATCTGACGAAACTTACACTGAATGTTCGAGATTACAAATAAATGTCATGTGCCAAACAATTTTGGAAGAAAATGTATACTGGCTGAGTAATGAGCATAGAAAGATAAGGAAATCAGGGTAGTACTAGCCCCGACACCATGTGTGTTGTCCCATATACATCTTTCTGTGTAAGTGATTGTTACTTTACCAAGACTCTGCCAAATTTATGATGATTTTGATGACTCCAGAACCTTGCATTACACACCATTACTTACATGCTATATGATCAACTTTTCTGATCCATTCCACACCTTTTCTTTCACAATGCAATCGCATTACCAGAACTCAAGTTTATCTTTAATGGATGGAATCTAACTGCCTTTATTAAAGTATAGTTCAAGCCAATAGCATGAGACACTTTCGTTAAGATGGAAGTCCCTCTGTTGAACTTTACGAAAGGTTTGCTTCACAAACTAGTGACAACTAGTGATGGTGAATTCTTGGTGTCAGAGGAATAACCTCGATTCCAGAAACCCAATATGCTTGTAAAAGCGGAGGACCCTTTGTATATAAGGTGTGGGAATATCTAATAACGTCTTTATACAAGACTATATATTTGCAACGTTGAAACGACGACACGAAGTGAAAGTAAAACATAACCAAATCGTACTACCCTTTTGTGTCCATTCTCCTTTTGTCGTCTGAATAATACTACATGGTGGCAGCAGTATAAGTGAAGAACCATGGAAAGTTCTCGTCTACCATTGCCAGAAAGCTTTGATAAAGTTGCAGGCTTAAATCAAGCAGAACAATGGCCAAAATGGTCACGGCGGTTCGAGAGATATCGCGTCGCATCGGGCCTCGCATCCAAGCCAGACAGTGAGCAGGTTAGTACGCTACTCTATGCCATGGGTGAATGTGCCGATGATATTATCGTGTCTCTCAATGTGAAAGAGGAGACAGCAAAGTATGATGACGTGATCGCAACATTGAAGAAGTATTTCAATGTACGGAAAAACATTATTGTTGAAAGGGCAAAATTCAACAAACGAACACAACGCCCGGGAGAAAGTGTGGACACATTTATCAATGATTTGTACAGGCTAGCAGAGGACTGTGACTACGATAGACTTAAGGAGGGCTTGATAAGAGACAGAATTGTAGTTGGGGTGCTTGATGACTCCCTATCTGATCAACTACAGTCTAGAGAAGACCTAACTCTCTCAAAAGCAGTTCAATTGAGTAGACAGTCAGAAGCCCGGAAACAAAACAAGTCTGTTGTGAGGGGAGGTGCAGAGAGTGAGAGCCCTAACTCGGCCGTAAACTACGTAAGGCCTAAGAGCAAGGGAACGTACTCGAAGAAAACATCTCAAACTCCGCAGGGTAACTGTAAGTGGTGTGGAAGGCAGAATCATGCACGTGCCAGCTGTCCCGCAAAAGATGCAAAGTGCCATCAATGTGGAAAGATGGGCCACTTCCAGTCTGTGTGTCAAGCCAAACAACCAGAACAGGGAAAACAAGAGGCAGCAAAGCAAAAATGGAAAGCTCGAGTCAGCGAAGTAGATGATTTCGATGACATTGATGTCCCCTTCCTTGGTGAAGTCAGCGAGAACGATCAGACGTACTGGAGTTCATCGATCCTCGTAGATGGGAATGAAACACACTTCAAGTTAGACACAGGAGCAGCCGTTACTGTGTTGTCTGATTCCACTCCATGGCTGAATAAACACATCATGAGACCAACAACCAAGAGGTTACGTGGTCCAGGAAGTACAGTCCTGACTGTAATAGGACAAATGACATCAACTCTCAGGCATAGAGATAAACAGATCAAGGAGACTCTCTATGTGGTCAAAGATCAGGAGTCTTCATTGCTGAGTAGGAAAGCGTGTAGAACCTTGAATCTAGTCCGCAGAGTGGAGGAATTCGATTCTTGTGATGATGAAACTGCAAACTTCAAGGCTGAGTTCCCTCAACTTTTCACTGGTTTGGGGAAACTGAAGACAGCATACCACATCACGTTAACTTCAGATGCCAAGCCGATGTGCCTGTATACAGCCAGGAAAGTTCCTCATCCGCTTCTACCGAAGGTGAAGAAAGAACTAGAGTCCATGTTGGAGCAAAATGTGATCTCAAAAGTGACTGAGCCGACAAAGTGGTGTTCGGGGATGGTTCCAGTGTTGAAGCCCAGTGGTTCGGTGAGAATTTGTGTAGACCTTACATCTCTCAACAAGGCAGTTGAACGAGAGATTCATCCGATGTCTTCAGTCGATGAAAGTCTAGCAAAACTGGGAAAGAGCACAATCTTCACAAAACTGGACGCCAACAGCGGGTTTTGGCAAATTCCATTGGAGGATGAGTCAAAGCTACTGACAACCTTTGTCACTCCATTTGGGAGATTTTGCTTCAACCGATTGCCGTTCGGGATAACGTCAGCGCCAGAAGTCTTCCAGAGAGCGATGTCCACTATCCTCGAAGGACTTGACGGCGTGATTTGTCACATGGATGATGTGCTAGTCCATGGTGCAACACAAACAGAACATGACATCAGAGTACGAGCTGTTCTACAACGTCTGCAGGAAGCAGGTATCACACTAAATCAGGGAAAGTGTGAATTCTCCAAACAGAGTGTGAAGTTCTTAGGGCACTTCATCGACGACACTGGTGTCAAGGTCGATCCGAGCAAAACAAGAGCTATTCGAGATTTTCCAGTTCCTCGAAGCGTGAAAGAGCTACAGAGGTTCATGGGAATGGTGAACCAGGTGGGAAAGTTTCTCCCAGGATTAGCTGAGATCAACGAGCCCAATCGTCAACTCCTGAAGAAAGACAATGTGTGGTGTTGGGGAGAAGCGCAGCAGAGATCTTTCACACAGATCAAAGAGATGATGGTCTCGACAGCAGTCTTAGCTCATTATGATCCAGAACTGCCAACAGTCATTGCAGCAGATGCATCCGGGACTGGAATGGGTGCAATCCTGTATCAAGTGCAGACTGATGGAAATCGTAGACCAGTGTGCTATGCATCTCGATCGCTTACCGAGACTGAGCAGAGGTATGCAGTGATTGAAAAAGAGGCACTGGCAGCTACTTGGGCGTGCGAGAGGTTCTCCGAGTATGTACTTGGTCTTCATTTCGAGGTGGAAACTGACCACAAGCCATTGGTCACACTTCTAAACTCGAAAGAACTTGTGAAAATGCCTCCACGACTCCAACGCTTCAGAATGAGAATGATGAGATTTGATGCAGAGACATTGTATGTTCCAGGAAAACAGTAGACATCCGCTGACGCCTTGTCACGAGCGCCAGTAGAGAGGCCAGGAATGGATGATGTCAACTTCGTAGATGAGGTTGAATCATATGCATCAACATCAGCCATCAACCTCCCAGTGACAATGCAGAGATTTGAGGAAATCAGAAATGCACAAAAAGCAGATGAAGTATGTGCAAAAATCAGAGACTACTGCGTTCAAGGATGGCCAGACTACATGCCACATAACCCGATCCTCAAACACTACTATGAGCAGAGAGGACACCTGAGTGTGGTAGAGGACTTGCTTATCTACGACGATAGAATAGTCATTCCGAGAGCTCTGCGACTTGATATCCTTGAGAGGCTACATCAAGGACATCTGGGAATCACCAAATGCAGAGCCTGAGCCAGAGATTCAGTGTGGTGGCCAGGTCTATCAAAATCATTGGAGGAAATGATTTCAAGCTGCTTGACCTGTGCTATCCATCGCCAAGAGGTCCGCGAGCCTTTGATGAGCTCATCCTTTCCTTCAAGGCCATGGGAGCGTCTTGGAATGGACCTGTTCGAACTCAAAGGGAAATCGTTCCTGATAGTAGTTGACTACTACTCGAGGTGGATTGAGGTCAAACAACTCCAAGGTCAGTCAACAATGGCAGTGATTTCTTCGCTGAAGGAGATCTTTGCAGTCCATGGGATTCCAGACCTTGTGGTTTCAGACAATGGTCCACAGTTCGCCAACGAGAACTTCAGAAAGCTTGCTGAAGAGTATGGATTCGTCCATACAACCAGCTCTCCAAGATACCCACAAGCTAATGGTGAGGCTGAAAGAGGAGTTCGCACTGTGAAAGCGTTGCTGAAGAAGAACGACGACATCCAGTTAGCCCTTCTCAGCTATCGAGCGTCACCACTCCAAAACGGGTTAGCTCCTTGTGAACTTCTCATGGGGAGGAGATTGCAGACTCAGGTTCCTACTTTGCCGCACATGCTGCTGCCACGGGTACAACAGCCGGACCTGACGACTGTGAGAGAGAAAGAGGAGAAGTACAGGTCAGATCAAATGATGACCTACAACAGACGTCATGACTCACGTGAGCTTCCAGAGCTACAACCAGGAGATTCTGTGTGGATCCGTGATCAGTCTCGCTACGGGAAAGTCACCCAGAAAGCGCAACAACCACGGTCCTACCATGTCCAGACAGAACATGGGACAGTACGTCGTAATCGCCGTGCACTGATTGCTGTCCAAGGTCAACCCACCAAGACCAGAGTGCCGGAGTCATCCATGAGCAACGATCCAGAGAGACCTGACGATTCTGATGAAAGCGACTCAACCGGTTCCCAACGTAACCAGCAGGTCAACCGGAAGCAGCCTGAGGGAGCCTCTACACCAACAGCTGCGACAGAGACGCGAACGCGATCTGGACGACTCGTGAAACCACCAAAGCGACTGTCCATGTAATGGGTTAAACTTAAATACCAAAATTGGGATTAACTTTGCAGGAACTGAAACTGAACAAGACTTTAAAGGTTTGGACAGTGTTTATTTGGGTTTAATAGTAAACTGGAATGGACTCGGGACTCGAAGAACACAATTAAGGAGAATATCCGTGAACTCTTAAACAGGATTATATTTCGGATTTTTATTGGATCTGAAACTATTTGGAAATCAATAAGAACTCTTGAACTGTTGATAATAAGCTTGGGGGGAGATGTGGGAATATCTAATAACGTCTTTATACAAGACTATATATTTGCAACGTTGAAACGACGACACGAAGTGAAAGTAAAACATAACCAAATCGTACTACCCTTTTGTGTCCATTCTCCTTTTGTCGTCTGAATAATACTACATAAGGCACGACCAATTATACGCCATGCGGAACGCTGGACTAAGGTCCCGTCCCGTCCACACCATGTTACTCCAATAATAGCCTTAAAATAAATACAACAACCACCAACAAATAAAATGAAACAAACGCAGGGCGCTTCATTCCACTTTCCACAATCCACCTAAGTGAAAACGTTTGTGGGCTCTTGGTTACAGTTTCTTTATGCATGGTTACATGCTATTCATTCACACGTAGGCCCATGAGACTGAAAGCCAACTAGACCAAAATGTTGGTCTCCACGGCCTAACAACTTCTCTTGAGGGTTCACTCGACCGACAAACCCGTGCACGAGACGAACCTCTTTAACATTTTCACTTATGTATTTCATTGTTTTGTCTGTCTCGGGAGCTGCTGGTCTAGTAAGCCTTTATGTCCATATTGGTCTGATGGGCTGCCGGTCTAGCGGCCTGTCAGTCTCAAGGGCTTTCGGTCTCGTAAAACTGTTTATTAATGTCGGACTGATATAGGCTGTCGGTTTACTGGAATGACCCTTTTACACTGGACATGTACTGTGGTTGGAGTTGTACAGCGTCACTCGTCTGAACGCGGCTACATGACAGTCGAAGCTTCCCTGATGTGTGCAACCTGTGTGACAGATTAGGTGCGGAAAAAAACTCACACATCATTGCACACTAAAAGCCATCCTGATTAAAATGACAATTAAAAGGTTATAGTGAGGCTACTCCGGAGATACCAATTAAATGGCACACTAAACTAGATGACTCTTTGAACCAGGGAAGTGAAAGAAAAGGAGGCGAAACTCTTGTAATTTATTCAAACGCATTCTTGAGTTCTAAAGCGTAACACTGGGATGTGTAACATTCCACTTGGCTTTGAAGTTCCATGCTCCGAACCGCGCTTCCGCTGCGGGGACTTTCGGAAGCGAGGCACCAGTTTTACATTTATTACGAAATATTAAATTACCGGCAAAATTTCAGTGTAAATCAAAAACTTTATATGGGGATTTTATTGGGAATAGTGCATCAAAAACTTTTTTAAATTTAGAACTCCGTCCTTCCTTTAAATTGTGTGCCAGAGCTGGTAAAAGAAAAATTACATCCTGTCAAAAACTCAATATTTTAGGATGATGCGCTAATTTGTGCATGCTTTAAAGTCCCGTTATTTGATCCATGATTTACAATCTTCAATAACACTAAGTTTGCTAATGCGTGTTTTCGCGTGTTTTTTGTATTTTTCAAGTTTAAAAAAGGATGAAATTACACAAGTTTGTGTTCGCTTGTTCTACTCTTTGCACATTCAACAATGGATGAGAAATCATTGGAAGGGACAGCGAACAGTTGCTGTGATACCATTTTCTGATGTAGGAATTCTAAATCCTGAAATTTCATGCGTTCTTTTATCTCACCACCTGGTCAACAGTTGCAGATTAGCGCATAACTTTTCGGCGGCTTGGAGCATGGGGTCAAAGGAGAGCGGCTTGATTCCAGTCCTTCTCTATCACGTCCCTGTTTGAACTAGGGATAAGGTCTCATACAGGCATACTTTTCGATAGTCTAGTCTCGAATCCTTTTCCTATTGTAAAGCGCTTTGAGACACTAACTGTATACGTTGCTTTGTAAATACGTACAAAGGAAATATCAAGCAAACCGATGCCTCCTGAATTAAAACTGTACTGTCAGAGAAAGCGATATTCCACAATTTGATTTAAATTTAATTTAAAACATGCAAAAGTAAATAGGCATAAATACTTGAATAATTATTAATATGATTCCGTATTAGTAACTGTTTAAATTTTTAAAAGAAATATCGTTTCGTCTTTTATATAAATACAATTATTTGAATAGTATAGATTAAGAGCTTAATTACTTCGAATCATCGGTACATCGCGTCGGGTCGATCCGGTATTATGTTACCCGATCTTTTGTGAAAACATGCCCCTTCATTCCCGAAATGGTAATGTTTTGTGAAATAAACCCCTCTCATCTATAATGGTCTGGTCCAATTTACCAGATACTTTGTTAAAAACCATACGGCAAATCTACGAAAGGTCGCGTGATCTTCCGTTTTCGTTTCTCGAAATTTCGTGTAACGCCACCACCCGACCTGTACGCGATGGTGACCCGGTGATTCGACGTAAGCTGAATTATTCAACACCTTCGCACTTCGGTTCACTTTTAATTAATTGATATAGAGCCGTCACCCATGATTACTGTCCCGTGAGGAAAGTAATATTGTTAAACTAATTAATTGATATTAATTATCTAAATCCATTAACTAACGAAAATGAATATGAAATGCCACTCAAAATTCTGGCGGGGACTTCTACTTGTTAACGCCATGCCTGACTTACCTTACCTGCTAGCAATCACTCTGCTAACACCCCCAGTCACATCAGCAAGAAAGACACCACGCGGACAGCAGACAAAACAAAAATATCATTACACCGAATAGCCCCAAATCGGTCGATTTGGAATCGGTTTGGAGTCCGCCTGGCTGTGTGACTGAGGTATATAAAGCGTCCCATATCTCACATTTTCTAAGCAAATCAAGTGATTAAGGTGACTCCGGCGGTATACATCAAAAGCCCGCCATTAACCGTGGCGTGAAATGGTATTTCATGCTAGCGAGCATGCGCGCTTTGCCAGATCTCATGGCGTGAAACTAGGTGATAACAGTCAGGGAATAAGTTTGCTTTCGATAGTTAGTAATGACTTGTAAGGTGTTGGTATCAGAGTTTGTATATCCAAATCTCGAATGACGGACTCTCGCACTTCTAGGGTAGCTAGTAAAGATATACAGTGCGTCCCAGAAAAAACGAAACCGAGAAGTATCGATGTTCTATCATAATTTAATCACAACTATAATTAATGAATGATACATATTTGGAAAGCTTAGAGTCTCCTCTTTCATGTGATGCTACTCAGATAATGCGTATTTCACGCGTAAGTGATTAAAAGCAATTTGAAGGAAGGAAACCAAAAAGGCATTTGGCGGGCGGTATCTGAATTTCGAAGAAAAATTCACATTTCTAGAAAGTTGAGTTTCTGCTCTTTCATATGACACCTCAATCAGGAAAAATGAGCGAGGAATGACAAAGTTCTGTTTGTTTAAAGTAGTGCTTGCATTTCCATAATTTTATTAAACGAATACGTTTTCACTGGCTGCATGCCGTATCAATAAACGAAATTAACAAAAGACTTAACTCCGTTTCGTTGACAATCAGCCGTAGACGAGAGTCTTCATGCATGGCTGATTGTCAACGAAACGGAGTTAAGTCTTTTGTCAAATCTGCTTTTTGCTACGGCAGGCACCCAGTGAAAACGAATTCGTTTGTTAAAATTATGAAAATGTAAGGGCTACTTTAAACAAACAAAACTTTGTTATTCCTGGCTCATTTTTCTTGATTGAGGTATCATGAAAGAGCAGAAAATGAACTTTTCAGAAATATGAATTTTTCTTTGAAATTCAGATACCGCCCGCCAAATTACTTTTTGGTTTCCTTCCTTCAAATTGCTTTTAATTACTCATGCGTGAAATATGCATTATCTGAGTAGCATCACAATGAAAGAGGAGACTCTAAGCTTTCCAAATATGTATCATTCATTAATTATGGTTGTGATTAAGTTATGATAAAACATCGATACTTCTCGGTTTCGTTTTTTCTGGGACGCACTGTATAGTATAATAAAGTGGCAAGAACACGTCTCATGTAAATGTAAGCCATTACGTGTGATTAATAACGGAATCTTTTATGGTTCAAGATGAAAATGGATTTGTGTATTGCGAGAGATGCATCAATGGAATCCCTTCCATTTGTACTTTGACATACAACTGTATTGTGAACAATTATATCCACTACAGATATCAACAGAAAGTGATTACCAGCTGTTTATACTACACTGTAAAAAATAATTTGTTCATTGGTAATTTGTACGTATTTTTTCCATGTAGAATTTACTTGTAAACATTAGTTTTGCCACTTACGCACTAAATTTAAGTCTTGCTAACTCAAACTTTCAATTTAGTAGAACATACGTGGAATATTTAAGTAGAATCAAATACATGAGAACTTTAAGTAATTTCTGCTTGTATTAATTTAGTAATTTTAACTCAAAATCAGAAATTATACGAATTACTCAAACAATTTATGTTGATTATTCTTATCTTTTTAAAGTAAGGACCGATGCAGTGCGTAATAGAAATATTTACATAATTTATGAATATTCATTAAGACAAAATTAAACTCTTTTTTAAATAAAACAATTCTTTTTTTGTGGTTGAATGAAAATTTAAGGACTTTAAAACATTTACTAATTCATTTAACATGGCTAAGCAAAGACAAGGCAATTTTTAATTGTTACCCAGTTCAAAACAAATCAAAACTTGATATTTCAGGAAATTGTCAACCAATTTTCCTTTTAAGATGCTACGATCAAGTATATATAAAATTTGGAGCCTTTCAATATGTGTCGAATTGAAGCGTATGTAATAGTTTGTGATGGTGGTAGATATATATATACGGTTACATCTTAAATAGAAGTAGTGAATGATTAGTGGATGTTACTTGTTAGATTAGATGGGTACCAAATCGTGCAATATGTAATCCTCTCATAGCTTTTTTTTAATTATCTAAAATGATTACAATACTTAAATTATTTACGTTAATGTAACTCGATTTAACTGAGTAAAAATGTATTCAGCAAAATAAGTAAATTCTACTTAAGATGCCGTAGGTAATATTTACTTAATAAAAATAAGGCAATTCTTTTCCTCAATTTTATTGAGTTATTTCGACTATTATTTTTTACAGTGTAGCAATCCCTGTAATGAGATCCCCAATTATTCGCTATACTGCTCAGATTATATAAATTATATCCTTTTTTGCTTAAAGAATAAAAACCAAAACAAATGATCGAATAGAACGGAAAATCCTAGGCATCGGCTCATTTCAGAAAAAATAAACAATTAACTACTGTAACTATACACACACTTCCAATGAGCTATTTTTTTGGAAGCAACATGTAAGTAGGTCCCTTAAACTTGTTAATGATAATCTTAATGCCAACGCGGTCAAAAATCCTAAAAGAAGATACTAGTAGCTGCACTAGCTAGGCTACTTATATTCAGAGGTTAGTTGAATTATTGACCGAGTGAGGGTAGGGTATGTGAGGGTGGTGGGGTGTGCCATGGGTTGCGCGCGTGTGTGTGTGTGGGTGGGCGTTTGTCTGCATAGCTGGGAGTACCAGTAAAATAACCTCCAGTTTTAAAAAAAAATGTTTATACAAGTGAATAATATGTACAATTATTGACTTATAAATTATGTTCAGTTACTTTAAGTTTACTTTCATCTTTTGCTCATATACAGCAAATGAGTTTTTGTTGAATTATGTTATGTATAAGCAATTAATATTGAACATTTTTATTTATTTTATTTAATTGTATGTTTGTATTACACGATTGGAGGAATAAATTAAAATTACTTTCAAAGAATACATATATAAATACATGTATGATACATTCCACTCCGGGGGTGCCCCTACCCAACGCTCATCCATGTGTCCGTGATCTCAATCAATTTCATATACATATAGAATAGTTAATTTATCTAGATGAGGCGAGGGAAAGTAAACACTGGCAATGTTTTGCTCATTGTAAATGCTCAACCCATTAAAAGTGATCCACAAATTATGCTATGTACAAGATGAATATATATTGATATATAATATAAAAAATAACGACCATCGTTCACCATACCCAATTCTTCATCCAATTTTCAAAAGCCTTTCATCTTAACCGCATGGATTTATTTGGTCTATACTGTATACAAGCCTTATGGGAATGTATATAAATTACCCTACATTAGCCTTATTGGTGTGGATCATTCATGATTTGAGATTCACTCGTCAGGAGAAAATAGACCGTGAAATATGTTAATAATGTCGAGAAAAATGTGAAGTACCAAACCCCTTTATCGTCGGCGGCTTATCAAAATTGAATATGTTTGTGTCACATTCGATTTGAAAACATGACCATTATGGTTAAATCGACCTGACATTTTACGGCTGTGATCTTTTATTCTTTATTGTCAGTGGCATATGTGAGAAATCGAATATGTTTGTGTCAAATTTGATTTGAAAACATTAGAAAGATAATTTCTACTCCATTTAATCTCTTTTGAAAATTACAATATTTCATACTGATCCCTCTATCTCTTCCCATCTGTATTCGACTCGTAAAACGGTAGATGTATGTTCTATATCTTTCTGTCTATTTTTCTCTTTCGTTTTTGTTCTTCTTCTGTCTGTCTCTTTGTTACTGCCGTAAGAAAATAATTGTTGTTATTGTAATTAATCTTTGTCATTATGATCTCACTACTACATGTTATTACCTATTTTGATTCCTGTAATTTTGATGTTTGCTTTTACTATTGTACAAAACCTGTAATTCGGCTTTCGAGCCGCGATTGATTTTTATTTCAATAAACCATTACTAGTACTTATCCATATCTCTTTCTGTCTCTTACTTTCTTTTCTGATTGGACTTTCACATCGATTCAATGATGTACTTTCTTATCCCCTCACCCCCTCCCTCCCTATCTTCTCCATGTCTCTCCTTTAATATCCCTCTTTCCTCCCATTTGTACCTCACTCATTTTCTATGAGTTTTTTGGTGCACTTTTCATTTACAAGTTTTCTTTACTAAGCTTGATATCGAGTTCTAACCCTAAAAGATTATGACTGCAGCACCCTATATACATAGACGAAATATTTGATGATTTTTTTCCCCCTTCGTTATACTATAGTTTGAGTCCCCTTCCTTTTTCAATTATTTTTGTAATTCATTTTTCTTTTTGATTTTCCATTCATGTATGTATTTTTGTGTTACTAGGCTTTCCTTGATGAATGGGTATGACAGCATAATGAATGGGTATGACAGTGCCTCATAAGTTCATCAAAACTACTCGATTAAAAACAAAGACAATTCTAGTGCTTAAGACTTTAAACCTAATCGATTTCTTCAGTATATGAGCTCCTTGTGATTATGTGTTTCATTTGTAAGCCTTGGCCTATAGTGTAGCTTGATGAAAGCATATTGTCTCGTGCTAGTTCCATTCATGGGTAAAGATCAACTGTGACATACAATCTAGAAGATAGAGGCCATATCGTAAAGGTTCACGGTCTTATCTGAAGGTTAGGCTGAGACACGGGGGAGATCACCGACCTTACACCGTAAAGAATGAAGCCCTCTGTAAGAACAGTCTTTTATTTAATCATATCTTCTCTTCACGGGCTAGCTACCATGCGTGTTATTACTATCCCACCGCGATCTCACTTAATTTCGCCCTTTTTCCAGGGTGAAAACATCGTCTTATCTTATCGCCCTAAAAATAGATGCTAACCTGGAGTAAAACAAAACGGTCATGGTTGAAATGCAATGCATGACTCTATGAGAAGCATGACTGTACAGAAGAATGTCAAATCCAGTTTCTTTCGGTGGCATTTATAATTATCAACACCCAAATGACTTTCTTTTACCTTCGAAAGTGTGATGATTTTGACCGAGATATTCACGAGGGAGAAAATGAGCTTAAACAGTTTAAAGTAATTTCTGTCGACTGGCCGTCAAAGTAAATTCGCACTACTTTGTGAAACAATTGCGAATAATCAGCAAAGAAATGTTAGCACGTAAGTTGTTCAGCAAATTATATTTCGGCTACGGTCAGCTCCCTATACATTAATTCCTAACTTCAACCATGGACCAAAAAAACTGTACCTAAAGCTACATGCGCTAATCATAAATCTAACCTAAAACCCTGCAGCTCGAATTCTAACCCTTTATCTTTAACGAAATAACGCCCAGATTGACGCAGGGACAATAATATTGTGGATATTATTTTAGAACTTTAAAATTTGTATCAAATATTTATTAAATAAGCATTAATAAAATAGTGGAGCAATTTCCACCAAATTTTACGCAAATAATTTTTTAGAAAGGTCTGATGAGGAGTTCACTTTCCGATTTCTCGATCAATTCTCCTTAAAAACAGGCATGGAATATTCATCAACTACAACCACAATCCTCTATTGCTGTCTCAGTTTCCATTCTTCGCTGATGATGATCAAGGATTAAGTTTCAACTTCCATTTCCCGGTTGTGAATATTAAAAATATGCATCATCACTGCATCAAGTTTCAGATCATGTGTGAGATAATATTTCAACCTCTCTCTCATTTTTCATCCCTTGGATAATTGCACCCAAGCTCCGGTAATAGAAAAGTGATTACACGCCCAAGCACATTTGTCTTATGATGGAGAAATCCCATTAATTAGCAAAGGTTGACCTTTGACCGTTATATGCATGGATGCTTGCAAACAAGAATGAATCATGATTAACTATAAGCGATAACATTAAAAATGATTTTGCTCGAGTGGTCGTTATAAAACTCTATAGACGTAAGGATTCTAGGACACCTACCTCCTGGACATCCACATCAGTCAACTACCCCCTAGGGCAACCACCCTCTAGGACAACTACCCCCGGTCTACTATCCTACGGGGTAGTTGTCTGGGGGTAGTTATCCTGGGGGTAGTTGTCCTAGGGGGTAATTGTCCTGGGGTAGTTGTCCGGGGGTTGATATCCTGAGGGGTAGTCGTCCTAGAGGGTGGTTGCCCTAGGGGGTAGTTGACTGGAGGTGGTTATCCGGGAAGTGGATGTCCAGGGAGTAGGTGTCCGGATACGCGTTATAATAGGTACAATGGCTATTACCTCAAGATAATCAATCTGCATTCAAGGAAGTGGCAGTATGCCGGATGATAATATACAACGCACTCAAATAATTTCGATCATCATGAAATCGAAGCGGTTACCACATGACCATAAACACATAAGGCAATAAAGATGGAGTGTTTTTTTCCTGAGGGAAACGAGAATTTGAAAATCCTCACGCAAATCCGCCCATTCTTTTTTAAAAAAAAAAACGAGAGGAACTCATCTCACATTTTGCCGCCAAATACACCAAGCAAACCTTGCGTGTCGGCTGTCTCTCAATGAAAATGAAATTACATTATAGAAAGTTCAGTGAAAAGCCTTTATCGTTATCTCACACCTGTTTATGACATGAATTTATGCTCATCTATGATTCCCGCGCTTTACTCCCATTTACCGGGCGTGATGGGATGTGAGGCTTGTCGGCTACTCTTTTGATGTCAGGTGATCGTTTGATGTCAGGTGATCGTTTGATGTATTCCCTGGGACCCAGGCAGCTGCTAACTGCTAGCACCGTAACACCTTACCCGATCTTTGGCACCTTCACCTGACATGGATGCATGTTTACCACAATGTTTTCATGTCGGAGATAGCATTGACGCCACTCTTTCGTTTGACTCCTTCAGTTGATCTCCTTACACACTCATACCCTCATTACATTACCCACACATAAACAAGATTTTGTCGATAGTCGGTCGGTATTGGAGTACGATGGTGGTGTGGCCGGGGTGTCACATATTTTAGAGTTTATATCTCTACTTGCACGGTTTTTCGGAGCTCTCACTTTAACATTTTGTTTATGTTGTATGGATAATAGATGATAAAAACAAGTACACACAAAAAACACCTCCGAGTAAGATAAGAGGTCGTAAATCCTCTACCGTCTATTTTATTTTTTTTTTTTATATTTGTGTGTTTATTAAATTTTCAATCATATAAAAATTACATATTTACAAGTCATTGGTAATAATTAGACAAAAAAAAAAAAAAAAAAAAAAAACATGTATAAGAACAACTAACAATAATGAAAGGACAAGAAAGTTTTTAAAAAAACCATTACAGTAAAAAAAAAAAAAAACCTTGAATTTACCCAAAACATCCATCACTGGCGCACACGAACATGGTCTTTTAAAGTAGTTTTAATTTTTTAAGATTTTCTACAAACCAAAAAACAAACAAAAACAATTCCAAACATTCTAAACTACATAGTTGACATTAGTACTGTTACCACACCGTCAGTTTCTGTGGAATCGAGGTGAAAAGGCATCATGCATTGTGTATGCGCCCCTGAGGGATACTTTGTATACACTGTACACATATAAATCATAATTTGAACTCCAGTGCATAAAGGGGAGTGAGGGGGCACAGGAATAAAAGTTAAATCAACATGAGTATCATAAGTCAAATCGCCATTTCTTAAAATGCGAAACAAGCTTGTTTCTTTTTTTAGCTGAGAAATATTCAATATCTTTTTGTTTCTTTATAAAACTCTTAAAAAGATCAACACTTGGTAAATCCCCCTTGAATTTACAAATATAAATATAGTATTTTGCCACTAACAAGAGATATGTAATGAATCTGTCTGATGAAAAGCCAAAAAGTTTTTTAAAATTGGTAAGGTTAAAATTATTAATATGTTTTTTTATTAAGTTTAACAAATATGTCCATATCGGGGTAACCTTTTCACAATCACAAAACAAATGAGTAATTGATTCCTCCTGGTCATCACAAAATACGCAATTTGGTGAATCTTTTCTTTTAATTTTGTACAAAAAGGCATTTAAAGCTATAGTATTATGGAAAATTTTAAAATAGAAAGAACGCAATCTAGTTTCAATTGTACAAGTGAAATTAGCCTTGTGTACCTCTTCCCAAATGATATCATCCGGGACTGTTATTTTACTATTCCAATATTCATATCTCTTGTCAAGCGGATAGGAAACGTTTATTATTCTATAAGCATGCTTGGGAACGTTTTTTGCAGCTTTTAATTCAGTAACCAAGGAATCATGAATATCCAAATTATACCAACATACAGTTTCTAACCATTCACTGGGAATATTTCTCATTAAAAAATTGAATTTTCTTCTATCTGTCTGAGGAATGCCAAAATCTAATATCAATTCTTCAAATAATTTATAACCAGGGATGGGAGGGTTCAACAGATCAGAAATCACCAATATGTTTTTATCAAACCAGGTTTCATAATAAAAATGATTTTTGGATTT
This sequence comes from Strongylocentrotus droebachiensis, assembly GCA_035222895.1. Lineage (NCBI taxonomy): Eukaryota > Metazoa > Echinodermata > Echinoidea > Camarodonta > Strongylocentrotidae > Strongylocentrotus > Strongylocentrotus droebachiensis. The sequence continues at coordinate 108,160 of JAVYIG010005837.1, forward strand.
CGAACGAACCGTCTATTTTATTTTGTTTTCATCCTAGTCGTGTTAACATGGTATACATTTGCCGGTACCTTCTATATTCATTCCAATTTCACTAAAAGCAGCCACCTGTCTGTTGTCATTAACTTAGATCTGCATGTTTTAAAAACAAAGTATCCTCGCGACAGCCCTACCCCTAAAAAGTGCTACACATGATCATGATAATGCATTAGCATCGGTAGCTTGGCATCTGTCATAATAATTTGCAGATAGGATAGGATAGGGAGGAGTAGAAAGGATATATGAATGTTGGATGTGATATTCGTTTTAAGAGGTATTGAACTGTGAACAAATTAGGAGGGGATGAGGATATTATGGTATTGAAGGAAACTGACTATTCCACCACAGGCGGATGAGGCATGGACGTAATGGTGTATGTTTTTTTCCTTTCAATCTCAATACCTGAGGGGGGGTGTGCTTCTTTGACTGTTTTAACATTGACATCTGAAAAATGACGACTTCATACAGCTTTGACTGGAAGGTTCGCATGACGGCGCTAGCTCCGTTGTCGTACGATGATGATTCTTCATTATCCACCACCTCCATGGTGACAGGTCGCCCTTGGCTCCTCTTACTATCAAGAACACTCCACATCAACCTAGAACACTTAAGTCAAGGGCAAAAGAGAGGGGCAGAAGGGGCGGGCACCCCCTTTATTAATATCGCCATAACGCCCTGGACATACCCAAGGGCTTCAATGAGTGACGAAGACAAGGGGCTCATGAGGATACACCCACCCCCCCCCCGTTATATCCTTTCCCATACTCCTATGGAGTTTGTATCAATTGAGAAGAATTGTGAAAATGATGGAGCGGGATGAGTCTAGAGGGCGTCTACCACTACCGGGGACAAGGGGCTCAATAGGATAAACGCCCCTTCACTTATCTCACCGGATTCATAATTATAATGGACAAAGCTAGAGGCTTTTTCCCTTTGGCGATGCATAGGGGGCTCGTAAGTGTGAGCCTCTTATCTACATGTACCTAGAGGATGATAATTGGCGAAACCATGGTTTCATGAGAGGAACGCCCTACTTGATTCCATATCACGTACATGTATGCTGCATCAACCTCGGTGATATTTACCAATGGCGAAGACAGGTTGATCATGGGGTTAACATGCACCCCTTTTCACTTCTTACAAAACACTATAAAACAGGAAATTTCTCTCCGTGCACATGGCGTAGCTGAAGGGCACTTTGAGACTTGGGATGAACATCCCCTTTCATGTTTCTCTTCATAATCCTTTGTACATGTATATACTGTATCAGCCTCGATGGCATTACCAATAATAATAATAATAATAATATTTAATTTTTATATAGCGCTTAATACAAATGTCTCTAAGCGCTTTACAAATATATTATTACCCCGGTCATTGGATTCAGTGCTTACCCGCACACAATGTGTGCACAATCTCCACTCCCTGGGGAGCATTCCAGCCAGGCGTTACATGACGTGAATACAAGGGGCTCATGGGGTAAAGACCCCCTCCTAATCCTCTCCCTCATACTCCAATGTACATCTTATGAACCTGGGGAACTTCTCCCTAGGCAATTTGAACGTCGGCCGTTCACCCCTTTCTTCAATACCCCAAAGAATCATGTATCAGTATAAAACCGGTGATACAATGGGGCTTTTTAGCGACAGGTTAACAGCTACCTCCTAATTTGAATAAATGACAATTAACCTCTATAAATCAATAGTATTTGGCCGATATGGGATGATGAGCAGATTAATGCGTCAGTATTGATAGAAAAATGTCCTCATGTTAGATTCGTTTTTAGTTGTGCTACAGGCAGAATCGAAGCTTAAAAGAGATTGGTGATGTAGGAACCCCCTCATGATAATGTTCGATTCCTAAGATAAAATATAAAAAATGAGAGGTTGATGCCCTGCACTAATGATATTCTCTCACCCACCCCACCCCCCCCCCCCTCCTCAATCTCTACAAGCGCACACTCGTATAGCGCGTCTCATTTTCGCCAATTGCATTGTAATTTGTATTTTAAATTGATGTAATGTGATCCTTTTTTTTCTCTTTCCTTGTAAGGTTACTTCAGTTTAAACCCTTTCTCTTTCAGGGCGTTTTATTTTCCTACTATTTCTCTTATTCTATAAAACATTGCAACGCTCCTTGCCTTTCTCACTTTAGAGTGGAACGAGTCAAGCTTCACAGTCATGCTTGACGTCATTAATGTTATTACTGTGAAACATGATTTCAAGACAAGTGATTTTATTATAATTATCATACCCATGGCGTAGCGTAGATCCAGGGATCGAGGGGGCACTTGCATCATTGGGGGCACCGACCTTACTAGGAAGGATCAGGGTAATCCATCCCAGAAGTGGTAAATAAATAAATACATAAATAAATGGATGAAGTAGAAAAGTGTGGGAAGGGTCCAATCGGCTTCTTTACGCGCTTATATTCCCCTCTCCTTTTCTTTCCCTCTCCTATCTCTCCGCCTTGTTTGCAATGTAACGTAGAGGGCCTCAACCCCTCTAGCTACGTCTGTTGAGGTCTTAAACTGTAACATGGTCTTAACGTGTAACACGACTCCCTAGCTCCTGAAAAAATAGTCGCTGCGTGCGCGCGGCGCGTACGCACAGCTGTAGCTAGCTAGCTGTACATGATTGTATGTGTAATATGCTCGCTCTCGCTTAATTGGGCTAACTATCTATAGTTGGCAGCAATAATTCAACATCTTAATAAAGAGGGGAATAAAGACCGATAGGAAAGAGCACATCTTCCTTGAGTAGATATTTTTTGTTTATCCCATACACAAAACGTTGTCAATATAGAAGGAAAAAATGAGATAGAAAAGAAAAGGAAGAATAGAAAGAAAGTAAAAAGAATTAAATCAAAACGAAGAATCAATATTATTAATGGACACATAATTATTTATAAAAAAAAAAATTAATGGAAGAAATAAAGAATATGGGAAAAACGAACTACGGAAGAAAGAAACATGAAATGTTTTATTAAAGAAAAATGAATTGAAAGGAAAAGAAATAATATGAATGAAAGGAAGACGACAGAAGAAGGGATACGAGGAAGAGTTACATTAATACCATGTCTTCAATTCTTTTTATTTTATTCATTTTCAGTTCTGAATACAAAAAAACATCAGTATACATTAAAACATACATAAAGAAATATGAACATATTTTAAACAGAACTGGCCAGTGCTCCAAGATAAACAAATGTTAATGCCTTGTGAGCGCTGACAATTAAGTAGATTTTCAAGCAAAATGCATAAATTTGGAAGTACCTGATGTCATAATGCAAACGTAACAGCAAACAGAAGAAACGTACAGCAAACAGAAGAGAAGAATATAGAGAGAGAGAGAGAGAGGGAGAGAGGGGCGGGGGGGGGGGGGGAGAGGGGGTTGAAGTGAGAAGGAGTTACATTTGATTGCAAATATCATCGTTAATAAAGCAGACACTAGTAGCATTCATGATTAAACAGTATATTGGGAGAGAACAGCATTCTTTTCACTACTACTTTGAAAGCAAACTCTGACGGTGAATATTCATTCGATTAAGGCATGCAGGGAGTTCCATTATGTCCGGGCCTTCCTCTCTTGTTCTTCTATACCATTTTCTTTGCTCCTTTCCTTTCTCTTTTCCTCTTCTATCTTCTTCTATTTCTCTTATTTTTTCTCCAAACTTCCTCTTTGGTCTCATTCTTACTGTTATTTTTTCCGTATAGCTCGTACATGTGTAGAAATTATTTTATCCAATGTCGTATGTCATCTGGATTAGGATGCAGCTCATGAAAGAGGTATACATCCTTTGTAAAAAATTATGAAAAAGAGTGACGAATGAAACAAAATGCAAATGGCCAAGGACGGTGTTTCAAGTGCTGTGCAGAGCAGTGATATAACGAAATGTTTGCTATATAAGGTATACAATTGATAAGAAGACGAAGAGGATCGAAGAGAATTGGTTTGCGTCAAAAAAAAGTATAGATAAAAGTAGGAATAATAAGCAGGGCCCAGGGAATGACTTTAGTAAGGATGCGATGTGCTGACAAGCAAGGAAAAAGTAGGAAAAGCACAGATCCTAAGATATATAGGTCCTGTAAATTTGCCTGAGTGTGAAAAACGAAAACAAGTCATTATAAAAAAAGGAAATATATAGAAAGAGAAAAGGGTCCTCGTCTCTTGACAAACGTAGGCCTAAAAAGAGTGGGTCGGTGCCTCGGTGGTAATTCATTAATACATTTTGAAGGTTTACCAAAATGTGCAAGAGTAACAGTTAACAAAATTATTCATAACCCTTGTAAATTTGATGTTTTTGTGTTTTTTCGTAACTGAAAAGAATGGAAGGTGGAATGCCTTACAAACTTTGATATGTAAGCTTTAATAATAATAATAATAATAATAATAATCTTTTAAAGTCCACTCCAAATTTTATGAAGTTAAACCGAAAACGGGGAGTCATTCACCCACTTTTTCACGATAGATGCCCGTTCCACATTCTTATAAGTGCTCCTTTTCATCTGATAATTGCGTCTCTTCAAATCTTAGAGGCGCCTCTTTTACTCTGACAAGTATTCCTTTTCTTTTGTTAGAAGTGAGTTTCCCCATCATTTAAATTCCCCTTTTATTTTCGACACCTGCTCTTTTCATTCTAACATATGCCCATTTTTTATGGCATACATTATAAGTGCCCCCACCCCCAATCTTGTTTAATAAGAGCCCCTTCTCTTCCCTTCTCATAATTACCCGCTTTCACCTCTAAAAACTGCTCCTATTAAAATCTGGTAGGTTCCCTCTACCGTCGACAAATGTCTCTTTTCTATTTTCATAAATGTCTTTTTTTCACCTCTGGTGAGTGCATTTCTAGGAGCGAGAAGTGCCCATTTTCACCTCTGATAATTGCCCTTTTAACTTCGACACATGCCCCTTTCATGTCTTACAAACGTATCCTCTTTATTACTGATAAGTGACCCCTCATCCTCTTTCCATAAAATGTGCCCCCAATTTGAAGTGAGTGAAGAGCAGCTTTTTCTTTGATTTCCCCCATTTCTAGTTGACATATATAATTAAGAAAAAACTAGGCATCATGCATGCTTGCACGAAATGCAGGGATATCCTGGTACGTAATGGTGACACCGGCAGTGGCGAAATGGTCAAAAACGTGTTTTTTGTTTGTTTGTTTGTTGTTGTTGTTTTATTTTTTCGGGGGGGGGGGGGTTAAAAAAAATCTGCAACACCCCATTCTTACATGCAGGCCCCGCTGAACATTTCTCTAAATAGGTGGGGTGGGATTGGGGTGGGGTGGTATTTACGATCAGGTAGAGCGTAGCGTAAATTGGCGTGGGGTCTAGGGGCGGGGATCAAGGGGTGGAGCCCCCAGAAGTTCAGGGGTAAAGGCATTTACTAACGGTCAGGTGAGCATAATGTTGATACCTTATTTGTGACACTGGTAGGTCACTAATTGGCGTGGGGTCCATGGGGCAGAGCCCCCTGAAGCTCAGGGTTTTTGGGCAGTAAATTACGGTCAGATGAGCCTTTTTATACCTTATTTGTGACACTGGCAGGTCACTAATTGGCATGGGGTCAACGGGGCGGAGCCCCCAGAAGCTCAAGGGTTTTAGGCATTTTATAACGGTCAGACAAGCATGCAGGGGCCTGCCTAAAGGGCCCCTGGCGGGTTCGAGGGGGCGGAGCCCCGGAAGATCAAGGGTTTTAGGCATTTAATTACGGTCAGATGAACATATTTTGATACCTTATTTGTGACACTGGCAGGACACTAAATGGCGTGAGGTCCAGGGGGCGGAGACCCCAGAAGCTCAGGGATTTTAAGCATTGAATTACCGTCAGATGAGCATCCATGTGCCCGCCTGAGGGCTCTAGGTGAAATCCAGGGGGCAGAGCCCCCGGAAGCTCAGGGGTTTTATGCATTTATTCACGGTCAGATGAGCAAATTTTGACACCTCATTATTTTGTGAGAAAGGCAGGTTACTATTCTTTCTTTCTTTCTTTAGGAATTTGCCATTTTCCCACAAACGCATAAAAATGTATAATTTACTAAAGATTGAGGAAAAATTTCGGAAAAATTATGTCATTTAAGCAACATTTGTAAATCACGGGTATCGAGGCAATCGGGGGTGGGGGAGGCAAGGGCAACTTGTTGGCGTGAAAATTACAACTGATATCCCCCTTCTTTTTCCTCTTTTTTTTCCTTCCCTTTATCTCCTCTTTTCTTCTTTAACTTTCCCTCTCCTTCCCTCTCTTTTATTTTTTGACGGGGGGGGGGGGGGTGGGTAGGTAACAGCTGGGAGGCAAGGCCCTTTTGGTCCCCCCCCCCCGATCTCCTCCTTTTCCCCCTTTTTTTCTTTTGTTCTTCCTCTTCTTTCTTTCCCTTTCTCTCCTCTTTCCCATTCCCTTCTCTCTTTCTCTCTCCCTCTTTTTTTTGCGGGGGGGGGGGGGATCCGCGCCTGACAGTACTGCCAATACACTCCCCCTTGTAATGCCTTTGATCTTGAAGAGCTTGATAATGTGCAGGTGTGGAAAAGAACAATTGGAAACAAAGTCAGATCTCTGAATAACAAGTTTGGAATGATGAACTAAAGCATTCAAGGCCCCCAAATGAACCTGAATGCAACTTTAATACATAAAAACATCATGTTAACATTTATCAACGTCAGTCTAATAAAGTACAAATATTTTATCACAATTAAGAATAAAAAGGAAAGAGATGAAATTCACACTTGGAATGCTGAAATGTTTTTTTGGCATGAGAAAATACTGCTTCAACCAGTATAAAACAGTAAATGGTATAACACAGTACTCAGCAACTGGTATAAAACTGTAACAAATATTTAAAAAAACATGGCATGAGTGGAATGTCAACTTAGTTATCCTGATGCAGCATTGACTAACTGTAAAGTGTAGTAAGAAAAACCTTCTTGATTGAATACTACATGAAAATCAAGCAGACATATTTCTATTTCTATTTCTATCAGGCTATAGTTCATCCAGACGTTGGACAAAGCCCTCCTCATAACATTTACATTCTCTTCTGTCTCCAGCTGTCCTAGTCCAAGCAGACATATACATACACACAAATAATACAAATGAGTAGAAAATCGCAGTCACCAACTACAAATGCATGAAATGTCTCTTTGGCAAGTAAAAAATAATGCACCTTACAACATAACATGGCAAGACTAGAATGAGAAAGACACTTTGGTGCAGCATTGAGTACTGTAAAGTGTAGTTACAGATACACATTATCTAAGTTTGAATGATGACAATAAAGTTACATTTAAATGGGATGTTCAGAAGTGGGTAAGAAGGCATTTAGCAAGAAAAAAAAAAGATGATTTAATTGGGAAACAACCATGCAAACTGATGCGTATTAATCATTCTATAATGTTAACAAAGCTGGTTGGAAAATATTTGGTTCAAAATGGCTTAAAAATTACTAAAAAAGAAAGTTTGACTAAATTGGTAGAAATTAAGTCCAATTTGAAAATCAACCATTATATACATGTGGAATGAGGTATCTCTTGGTATTTGATATGCAAGTATTGTGTCTACACTGTATTACATGATATAAAATAAACATGTTTACTTATTTGTAAAGGCAATTTAAATTACCTCAATTTCGAACACATGCTGTTACCATGATCTTTGAAGATGATTTCAGAATCACTACTGTTCTATCACATAACTTGGACTGCCCATTAGTATACTTCTGCATATGAAATAAGTGTTTCAAACAATATTTTAAAGCATGGCAAGCATGGAATGAGAGCTGAATACATCCTGATGCAGATTTGTGTTCTGTAAAGTGTAGTTGGAGAAACATCATGTCAGTTTCAATACATCATTAAAACTAAGCACAAACAAATGAATGAGATGACAATCACAATTCACTTGGAATGCTCTACATGTACATGTTACTATCTTTCATATGACAAAATTTGCATCAAACAATTATATAAAAACATGGCAAGACTGGTTTGTGAACTTACACAAATAACTTTGCTCAACAGAGGTTTAACACCTGAATGCAACTTTAATACACATTAGAGTTTGCCATACCAAATAAATATATAATATCATTGTCAAACACTACAATGTAATCAGGTACAACAATGAAAGAGATGTAAAATTACACTTGTAACTTTGGCATGTCAAAATCATCCATCAAACTATAAAACATGGCAAGATTTGAATGAGAGCTGAATACACCATCATGCAGATTTGTGTTCTGTAAAGTGTAGTTGGAGAAACATCATTTCAGTTTCAATACGTCATAAAAATCAAACACAAACAAATGAATGAAAAATGATGTGCACCAAACAATGAATACGGTACTGGAACAAGTCAGATACTTTGCTGCTGTATCAAGTCCTGTACACTATAACAGAAGCATCATCTCAAATTCAAATACGACATCAGAATCAAGCAACGAAAATTGAATGGGATAAAAATCACAGTGGGCTTAGAATGCCCATCTTGTTATTTTGGCATATGAAAAATACATATCAAACCAAAGTTTAAAACATGGCAACAGTCAAGACTGGAGTGAGAACTCACACATTTTGATGCAGTACAAACTAGAAATATCACTGAATGTGATTAATACCAAGAAATCTTCCAACTTTTTGGCAGGGGTATAATAACTCCACAGTGTAATTTCTAGCAGTCAGTGATAACTCAAGATATTACTATAAATTTGCACTGAATGATTTGGCTACACAATGGTGTGCCTGGTTAACAACAATTCACAAACTTGCATACATTTTGAAAATGGTAGCATTGATAATAATCTAGACCAATTTTTTGACAGTTGATTGGTAAAATTCCAGATGTGTATCTTCAAGTCATAATAGTGGCTAGTTGGCTCACACATCCAGCGAATACCCCCAACAAATTCAGCCTGGATTCTACTTCTACTTCTAGTGTTTTATTCTTTAGAAGTGGTAGTAACAATTCAATCTGTATAAAATAAATAACAAGAATACATACAGACATTTAGCACATGTAAATAAATACTGGTGTATTGCACTTAAGTTTCTGTGCTTGTCTTTTCATCTATACCTGGTAAGAATAAACTAATTCTGCCAAATATTTCTATGCTCACTTATCTGCATAATCTATTACCACTGAATTATTACTTTAGTGCCGGCAGGATGTGTCCTTTCACATACTGTACCTGTAATGTACCTGTTATGAACCAGAGCACTATAACACTGAGTTCCCATAGGACATATTTCTATTCAGATGGTCATATCTCAGCCGATACTTAATATATTCAATTGGTTTTCGACATTGGGACATTATTTTTGATGCTCTTTCAAAAAATGAAGAAAAAATTGAGAAATTCCTAAAATAGATTTTTGATGACGTCACACTTCACCACTTTATGGTAGCAAAGATGTATATATGCACTGACAATCAAGCACTTGAAATCATATATTTTCCAAAGAAAAGAAAAGAAAAGAAAAGAGGGATTAAACTTTGAAACCATGCTCATCATCAGTAGCCAGGGCATGGGAAGATACTTACCTGGATCTGTTTCTGAATCATGATTTAATACGCAAACCAGATCCTGGCCATACAGATCTTTGTCTTACCTATTGAAATCCTTTGTACTCCATTTATACAAAGAAAACGTGCCAACTTTGAACATCCCAAAGTAGTCTGGAGTCCATCACATTTACCTGTATTATAAGAGAATAAATTTTAAAAATGACAACACGGCTGTCTCATATTGCTATGTAATGTAATGAAAATGGCAAAACAGCTGTCTCATAATGTCTCATAATTGAAAGCTCAAACGATAACTTACCTGTTTGAAGTTTGAGTGAAATTTTATGAGGGAGTAGAGGGAAGAGATTAATTGAGAGCCCGCTTCACCCATGTGCAATCATTCTTTGTAGCCACAAAATGTGTTAGCTGATCCTGAAAGGTCAGATAACTTTTCTGAATTTGACATTTACAATAAACATGAACCAGAGTTAAACTCTATCAAAAGGGAGAGAGAGGAGGGCAATTAATCTCTTCCCTTTACTCCCTCATAAAATTACACTCAAACTTCAAACAGGTAAGTTATCGTTTGAGCTTTCAATTTTACTTTATGAGTCTCATGAAGAGACTAATTGAGATTGTGTAGCTCAGCTGAACACATTTTGTAGTACAATTTGCATACAGCAGTCAGAAAACCGACTGGAAATTTGAATGCGAAACTGTAGTAACACAACAAATTAAATTACCACAACAAATATCAATTGTACTTAACCAGAACAAAAATTTTTGGCAATGTCTTTACTACCAACCTGTTGAAATTTTGAGTTCAATCCCCGACACTCTGACAGTATGTTCTCAGCTAATGCATAGTTTATTGCTGAAGTATTGTGAGAATTCTTCTCTGTCATCTGCGAGTGTTTTATTATAGAAATGCTGGAAAGTTTTTTCGCTCGACCAGCCAGCTTGGTTTAGAATACATCTGACTGGTACATTGGCCATGCTAGCTGCCGACACTGCAGTTGATCTCGTGGAATGTGCCTTGTATTTGCTGGTGTCAACTCTAGCTACTGTTAAGGCCTCTTTAATCCACCGTGATATTGTTTGGGATGAAACTTTCCTATGTGGTTTGGTATGGCTGTTGAATAGTTGGGGTTCTTGTCCTCAAACTTCCTCTGTTCTCCTGATCCTATCTGGAGTATACGCCTTAAAGCTGAGCGTGAAACTGTGCTGACCTGGACGGCTTTGCTTTAACAAGTCATCAACTTTAAAGATCACTGAACTTTGTTTCAGTTTCATGTTATCTAGACTTGACAAATGCAATGTTTGAGATCTCCGTGCAGAGATCAAAGCTAATAACAAACACAGTTTGTGGGTAGTTTGTTTCAAACTCAAAACTCTAGCTGGTGACCATCTGCGTAAAAGGCCAAGTGCAACACTCACATTCCATGTGTCGATCCTTGTAACGTGGTGTCAGAGGTCTGAGATTAAATGTTCATTTAAAAAATCTACAGACCAGTGGGTGTGAGCCAACAGGATGAACACTACATGTATGTTCAAGAGTTATATACAACGACAATGCACTTCTTGCTGCAGAACTGAGCAGGTAACTAGCTCGATGCCTCATATCTATATCATTGATTCGATGAGACTTCTTGCCCTTCTCTAGCTTGATTAACCTTTCAAACAAACGATCGCAGACAAATTGGGTGAGAAGACTGAATGATGCATTTATCAACCCTGCGATTGGTAAAGCCCTTCATGTAGATTTACTTCAACGTGTGGTGGAAGGCTTCCACATACATATTCGTGTTGATGTTTGCATCCTTCCTGAAGCAAACAGCCCACTGACACTTCTTGTCTGCATACAAAGCAAAATACTCCCCAAACCTTCCGTGTTGACTCATCCTCCATGAAATCTGATGTGACAAGGCCAAGAAGCAGCTCAAACTTTGCTTCATCAGTCTCCTCCAGGAGAACCCTAAGAGTCTTGTAGATGGAAGATTACAACTCTGCATTGCCAGGGATATGAGAATGCAGAGCCCAACGCCATGTGCACAACAGTTTCCTGGGCCTGTGTGTAAAAACACTATAAATCCAAGCATTGAAGAACTGTTCAGCATCATCAGACATTTGCCAAGAAGTCTCCAACTGACCTACCATGACTCAAATTTTCTGCAAAAAGCCTGTCAGCACAGTCCTGTCTTCTCTGTTAAAAATGAACCATGCCACCAGAAACCCTTCTCCAAATTCATAAACAACAAACACATTCACCAAAGAGAAATCATACGCGTTGGTTTCATGAGTAGAGTCCATGCAGACAACATGCTTGCCAAAGGAGAGCAACATTTCCTTCTGGATGGCGTCATGTTCCTAAACACAAAATCATTCTCACCAAGATCATCCAACGCTTCCGGACATGGAGAACCCTGTCCCTTGTACAGTAACACGGGATTACTGTCACCCTGATCACGCATCTCCCTCTCCCACATATCCACACTAGTTGCGTCATCGTTGTGCCTTCGAATACCCTGCAAACCAAGAGACCTTGCAATGTTCCTGATGTCCTGTCTGGTGATGAGATGTTGGCGCTCCAAGGTAGTGCTCAAAGACTCACAAATATCATCCAAAATCCTATAAAAACTGACACCCTGTGCTAACTTCTGGGCTAAATCAACCCTCTCCATAGCTGACAATCTAACATGAGCCAGATTCTTCTCATGACCATAATGCTAATCAACCACTGTTACACTAACTGTCCCATCATCTTTCAAATAAGCTGTGATACCCAAAGTGCAATGGGCATCAATATTGCAACATCCTTGTGATTTCCAAGACCTACTGCCTTTCCTTTTAGACCTGAACAAACCATCACGACTGCAGAAATAGACCTGAGTCTTCTCTCCTCTGGCACTACTCGTGGCCCCTTGATGTACAACATATGCCGACCGGTTGTCCCTCTCGTACTGCTGCTTCCACTAAAGAAAACCTGGAGAAGAAAAATATTCAAAAAAAGGTTAATAAAGGCAATTTTAATTATGGTGGTCAGGGTACATGTATATTTAACATATAATTCACTTCATATTATTCACAATAAAAACAAAAGTTCAATGAACCATACAGTATTCCACTGAAGGAAACCTGAAATTCAGGAAATGAAATTGGTATCAACACGGATGAGACTACACACACTTGAACCAACCCTAAAAATAAACTTCGCACAGGGGGATTAGTGGCTGGCACATCATCAAAATCTATTTTTAGAATTTCTCAATTTTTTTCTTCATTTTTTCTTCAAAGAGCATGAAAAATAATGTCAAAATGTTGAAAACCAATTGAATACGGTACATGTTTGGCTGAGATATGACCATCTGAATAAATATACACCCCATAGGAACTCAGTGTTATATGCTCTGGCTCCTAACCATTAGGAGCCAGAGCAAATTAATAACACTGAGTTCCCATAGGCAATCTTTTTATTCAGACGGTCATATCTCAGCCAATACTTTAAATATTCAATTGGTTTTCGAAATTTGGACATTATATTTGATGCTCTTTCGGAAAAATGAAGAAAAAAATTGAGAAATTCTAAAAATTGATTTTTATGATGTCACAGTTTCGGTACTCTATAGGGATTAGTACTGTGGCACTGGGTGCATTTGCAAGGCAATTTTAATTCTGGTGGTCAGGGTACTTGTATGTATTGAACATATATTTCACTTCATATTATTCACAATAAAATACGTAGTTTTAGTGGATTTAGATTTTAGAGGTTTGTAGAGTCAGCAAACACAACTACGTATCAAATAAGTGTACTTTATAGAAAGCTAACTTCTATTCGCAAGTAAAATTGAATTCCTTCTTTGTTTTTTCCCTTTTCAAAAAGGAGGATGAGGGGATTCCATGTTAGTTTTATATCTAATAATCTACATGCACGTTACTGGCTGATTTCATGTGGATATTTTTACTCATTCATCACTGAGGCATAAAAGAAATGAAAGTAACTTCAAGATATTATTATCTACATGTATGTATTACTTTATTGTCTAGATTTCCTCAGATTCTTCTTCATTGAATATTTTACAAGTAAAATTAGAAAATATCAAAATTGTCAAATGTAAATCAAATTAAAGTCTCACAGATTTCTGGCTTTGATAATTCTCATTCACAAAAAAAAAGAAAAAACACGCAATGACGTAAAAGGATTCTATATCTGAGAATTTCCACCAAGGGTTCTCAATAAAATACAACCAACATATTTTCAAACTGAATGTTTGCCTTATTTATATTATTATTCAATTCATTAAGCTTAAGAATTGTTCATAAGTGGATAACGTTGGTGTTTTTATCGTTTGAAATGTCATTTTCATCTTATAAGGCCAATATAACAGTATGAGACAGCCGTGTTGCCATTTTCATGTTATAAGGCTTACAATGTATATTACAGTATGAGACAGCCGTGTTGCCATTTTCATGTTACAATGCCAATATAACAGTATGAGACAGCCGTATTGCCATTTTCATGTTATAAGGCCTATATTACAGTCAGAGACAGCAGTGTTGCCATTTTCATGTTATAAGGCTTATATTACAGTATGAGACAGCCGTGTTGCCATTTTCATGTTACAATGCCAATATAACAGTATGAGACAGCCGTATTGCCATTTTCATGTTATCAGGCCTACATTACAGTATGAGACAGCCGTGTTGCCATTTTCATGTTATAATGCCAATATAACAGTATGAGACAGCCGTATTGCCATTTTCATGTTATAAGGCCTATATTACAGTATGAAACAGCCGTATTGCCATTTTCATGTTATAAGGCTTATATTACAGTAAGAGACGGCCGTGTTGCCATTTTCATGTTATAATGCCAATATAACAGTATGAGACAGCCGTGTTGCCATTTTCATGTTATAAGGCTTTTATTAAAGTAAGAGACAGCCGTGTTGCCATTTTCATGTTATAATGCCAATATAACAGTATGAGACAGCCGTATTGCCATTTTCACGTTATAAGGCCTACATTATATTACAGTATGAGGCAGCCGTGTCGCCATTTTAATGATTCTGTATAAAGCCAATATTGCAGTATGAGACAGCTGTGTTGCTATTATTAAGACATACATTTATTACTTTATTAATTTACTTAATTTAATTTAATACACATGATAGACTTCCTCCAATAATTATCATTTGATCAATTATACTGTAGTTGGATTGAAGTAGAAAGTTTTCAGTGATAGATGAAGGTCTAAGCTAAATATATACGGTACACTCTAAATCTCACTATGTTGGCATTTTTGTGTATATTTTATCTTTAAAATTATGTGAAAAGTAATTTACTCATTTACTCATTGACTCATGCGTCAATAGCTGCATATGAACACTGTATGTAATAATGTTAAGCTAAGTAGTTGCACACGTACACACAATTTCTAGTACTGTACCACTATTAGCGTACATGTACTTCAAAAGTCTCATCAAATTCACAGTCTATATTTTTGATCTTTCCTGACTTTAGGTTTGCAATTTCCCCTTGAACCATCCACACTGTGTTATCTTATGTTCAAGTGTACACATTCTTAAATTGCTTGTTCAAAAATATCAAAAGGACTTTCTTCTTCTTCTTCTATGTGCCATATCCTGAGACGTTGGCGACCATGGAGTGCCACAACTCTCTATCCCATATTCTATGAAGTAATTCATTCTCCCCGAGTTCAATTCCACATTCAGAAATCCCACTCCTTATTAAAGCTACTCATCCACAGAATCCTCCTTCTACCCCTACTCCTTCTCCCCTCAATTCTTCCAGTCAGTGCAAGATTTTCCAAACCATTCTTCCGTATAACATTGCCTAAGAAGCTCAGCTGTCTACCTCTTATATTATTCAGAAGCTTTAGTCTTGTTCCTGCCATGGCAAATACCTCATCAATAGAAACTCTTTCTGTCCATGAAATTTTTAGCATCCTTCTCAGGAACCAAACTTTACAACTTTCCAGTCGCTTTCTTAGGTCTGATTTCAGGGTCCAAGCTTCACATCCATACATTAGAACTGGATACACGTAGCAATTGAGTACGCGGAGTCTCATTTTCATCTTCAGCTTCTTATAATTCTTAAGAATGTTTTCTAATTTGGAGAAAGTTGATTTTGCAAGTGCAATCCTTCTCTTGATTTCTTGCTCGCCTCTTGCATCATCTGTAATTGTAGTCCCTAGGTAATTAACAGAGGTGGCTTGCTTTATTTGAATGTTGTTGATCTTAAGAGAGCATGGTATTCTTCCCTTCTTTGAAATTACCATGCATTCCGTTTTCTTGTAATTTAATGATAATCCTCTCTTGTCACTTTCTCTGACGACAACATCCAAAATTCGCTGCAGGTCCTTCTCCGATTCTGCGATTAATATAGTATCATCCGCATACTGTATGTTTGTGATATTATGTCCTCCTACTTTCAATCCTCTTTCCTGTTCTAGGTTTCTAAGTATCCACTCACTGTAATAATTGAAGAGATCTGGAGACATGACACATCCTTGCCGAACCCCCCTCTTAATGTTGATGTAGTCACTTAATTCTGTTTCTACCCTAACACATGCTGTTTGCTCCCAATACAGATTTTGCAATAACTTGATATCCTTTGTGTCTAGTCCAATCTTGGTTAAGTCTTCAAATAACTGATCGTGTCTTACTTTATTGAAGGCTTTTGTATAATCGATGAAACACAGGAAGACGTCTTTCTGCATTTCTACGGCCCTTTCTGCTATAGACCGCAGAACAAAAATAGCATTTCTAGTTCCGACATACCTGACAAAACCAAACTGCACATTACTAATTTCTGGAGTTAGGTGATTCCTTGCTCTTTGAAGTAGAACTCACAAGATGATCTTTGTGATATGGCTCATGAGGCTGATGATTCTATGTTGCCCGCATTCCACTGCTCCAGGTTTCTTGGGAAGTGTAATAAATATCGATTTGCACAGGTCATCTGGAAACTTTCATCATCATAGATCTTATTAATTGATGACTTCAGTTAGTTTCATGACACCATAGTTCTCCAATGCTTCGACCATCTCCATTACTACTCCATCAGGACCAGCAGCTTTGTTCCTCTTCATCATACTGATCGCTGACCTCACTTCTGAGAGCAGAATCCTAGGTCCTTCAATAGATCCTGCACAGTGTGGAGGTTCTTTTCTTACATCGTCAAAAAGCTCGCCAATGTACTCAGTCCATCTGTTCAGTATCTCTTCCTTTTCAACCAGTACTGATCCATCCCTTGCCTTGATGCATCCCGACTTGGAGCTCTGAAGATTCTTTCCAGAAAGTTCATTTACCTTCTTAAAAACCCTGGGATCGTTTGCATTAAAACTTCTCTCTATCTCGGCGCACTGTTTGTTCAGCCATTCCTCTTTAGCTTTTGTGTAGTGGTCATGAATTTCTCTGTCCAACTCTCTGTATTGACTTCCATCTCTGTCCTTGATCTTCTGCCTTTTACTCATCTTTGCTAGAATATCCTCCGTCATCCATCTCTGTTTACTTTTCTTTCCTTTTTAGGTAATGTCTCTTCAGCTGTTTCTACAAGAATGTCCCTCATTGATTCCCAAGTGACCTCCTCTCCCTGGTCGGTGAGACCATCAAATCTGTTTTGTACTTTGACAGTATATTGGAGGCGAACATCACGATTCTGTAGCTGTTCGAAATCTACCTTCTGAATTGACTTGGCTTTTGTCATCTTCTTTAGCTTCCATTGCAGAGTTGCCACAACAGGAATGTGATCACTCCTACAGTCTGCACCCGGATATGTTTTAGCTTGATTTACACCTCACCGTTCATTTATTGTGATGAAGTCAATCTGATTTCTTGCACGATCCCCAGGGCTTTTCCAAGTATATATCCTTCTTGGATGATCCTTGAACCATGTATTGACAATGACCATTCCTTTGGCTTCGCACCACTCTACCCATCTGGTACCCCTTTCATTTCTGTCTCCAATACCATATGGCCCTACTGTTCTACCATATCTGCCTCTTCCGACCTTTGCGTTCATGTCTCCCATGGCAATTACAATTTCATTTGATTTACATTCTGATTTAGCTGCCTCTAATTGCTCATAAAAAATGTCAATATCTTCATCTGTGCTTTCCACTGTGGGTGCATAAACCACTTTTATTGCCATGTTGAGAGGTTTCCCTTGTAATTTGACCAACAAAACTCTGTCCCTAACTGCCCAAAAGCCCAGAACCATGTTAGCTGTGAATGGATCCAGAAGCACCCCTACACCTCTTTCATGTCTTATCCCTCCTGAATAGATCATCTTATGTTTTTCAACTGTGAATTCTCCATTGCCAGTCCATCTTGTTTCACTAATGCCTAGAATATTAATTCTCATCCTGTTTATTTCTTGCACGACGTTGTCCAATTTCCCTTTCTGGTAGAGAGTGCGTACATTCCAGGTGCCGATGCGCATGATGTTACAGTTGCGGACAGTTGCTGAATGACGATCAGGTCCCACCTGTCGCACATGGGAAGGCCTACCGAGCGAGGCACCTCTATTTCTAGAAGTTCCCTTCACGCCGTTTCTCTTTGACTTTGAATTGTGACTTTCCATGGTATATCTTGGGAAGAATAGTGAAGGTGGTTTCCCGTTGCCTTCTTCACCGCAGTGTGGTAACCATGAATATATCCATGTGAACACCAGTTCTGAGAGACGCCGTTGTCCCTGATAGGATCATCCGCCTAAACTCTCACTGCATCGCTGCTGCCCAATGCAGTCCCTTTTAGTCGCCTTTACCGACACGCAGGGAATACATGGAGGGAATTCTATATGGCAACCAAAGGACTTTATTTAGTTGAATTCCATTGGTACGTGCGATCTGGTACAGCACTACTCGCACCACATGTACACATGTACATGTACAAGGACCTTCCAAAGGCACTACAGTGTATGTCCCATTTGCAGGCCAAAAAGATGAAAAGGTTATATTCCAACAGCATTTGAAAGATAACACTAATTTAGAACTTCCCTAAAAAAAAAAAGGGGTGGATGCTTGAAAATGTCTTTAAGTGGGAAAATAACGACTATTAGTTGTCGAATCGACTTAAGAGCTATAGAGCCAGTAAGTAATGGTCTGAATTTCAGACCCTTGTACCAAATAGTCGTACATTTTATGTTGTACAAAGATACAATCAGTTTAATTTTGGCCATTGCAAGAAGTGGGTTATTGATGTAGACAAATGCTCACCCTTAACAGCTCATTTTATGTATGTTATTACCAAAGAAGAAAAAAAGCCAGTCAGTCACTCAATAGTGTCTGACAGTGAAGTCTAGCAATTAAACAGGTTTCCTTGCATAATTTGAATATTAAGACACTGCTAACGTTTAAATTTCACAGATAGGACATACATGACATATTCATAATTCCTGCAAAGTTCTACAGAATTTGATGTTGGCTGCAAAAAGGACATAGTACATATCTTTAATAGACCAATCAGAGAATGGCAAAAGCGCTATCGCTGATGGCAAGTTGAGCTTTGAGGTGATGATCTTCGACAACATGTGGGAATGCAATTCTATGAAGTATAGGTTGAATATTATGAAAATGATTGCACATATTTTAGCTTCTATTTCTGAAATTACAAGTGTTAATAACCTCCAATTGTGAAATTTCATATTATCGATGACTTTGAAATACACTTTGTATCTGAAGTGCCATATTTCATGCACTTGAACTATAAAAAGGGAAAACAGTGCAATTTATTACTTATTCAACACAAGATGACACCAGACATGTTCTAAAAAATAAAGTAGAAGTGTTGTGGTCTATTGGATACTTCGTTGAACTGTCTTCCTATGATATATACTATCTTCAAGGTTGAAGTTCATATCCCAAGTACTTCTTGAGATATCGCTATAACGAGAAGGCAGGACATACAGACACACAACCCCAAAACATTAAGCTAAATCATCTACAAAAGCTTAATTACCAAATTAGATATCATCACCTACCTCTACGCCATCAGTCTCCTGATAGTCCTCCATCTCAACGTCAATATCATTGGGTACTGTAGCCTCACCAACATGTAGCATGTTTAACTTCACGGTTTGATTTCCGTCCAAAGAATACCTCAAATGGAGACCTAGTTGTAAAAAGAGTAAAATAGTACAACGTATTCAGTAATAGCAAACTCACTTGTTACATGTATTCTCTTGTATTTAACTGGTAATATCATGCATGCAGTAATCCTTAAAACTTTTGATAATGTTCACAATATCAATCAATTACATCCTTGAAAAAAATCTTTTTTCTCGGGGGGAGGGGGTGCTACTTCTGAGCCCCTCCTCCTGGAATGGTAAGTAGCCCTTTAAAACAACTTTACATCCCCTTGCCCAAGGAATGCTTCCAATTGAATTCTGAATTGAACCTCGAATCTCTCTCTGATAGAAGAAAGAGTTTGTGCTTGTCGCTCTTCTCACCCTTTTTTTTTTGCATTGTTGTTCTTTGACACCCTCCTCCTCCTCCTCCTCCTCCTCCTTCTTCTTCTTCTTCTTCTCCTTCTTCTTCTTCTTCTTCTCCTTCTCTTTCTCCTGCTTCTTCTTCTTCTTCTTCTTTTTTCCTTCTCTTTTTTTGTTCTCCTTTTATTTCTTCTTTCCTTTATTTCTAGACTTATTTTCTTCTTCCCCTACTTCTTTTCTCTTCTTCTTTCCCTTCTTCCTTCATTCTTTTATTTTATTGCCTTGCCTTTGCTTATGTATACACTCTTACCAATTTTTCATTGTATTTGTTTAATGACTTTTTAAAGTTGATACTCTAAGACAATCCCAAATATTGAGATAATTACATCAATAGAAAGCTTTTAACCCCCAGAATAACACTAAATGGTGTCCAACTGACAAAAACAAGTTTAGAATGGTGAATTTATGCGAGTAAACTCTACCAAACTATCTAGTCTGAAACCCGAAGTGCACGTAGAGTCGGGCTTCTATCCGTGACGTCACGAGCGGGACTCATGGGCTCAGTGAGAGTGAATGGCAGTGATATCCCTACGTAGAAATGCTATCTTGTCAGAGCTTAGATTTGTTGTTGTTAAGGAGTATATTTGATGGATTTTCTGTTTTCATTTGAATGAAGAATAACGAAGCAACATTTCTTTTTATATCCTCATATTCACCTATTTGGTAGAGATTTAAGACGAGTTTACTGCTTTGGAGACAAGGTTAAATCTTGCACGTATGAATAGGCGGATGCATTATCTTGTCATCAGATAA